>JASAMX010030879.1:0-34816 GCA_030248175.1 Microlaimidae sp. YZB2_3 | reverse complement strand
ACTGTAAGAATGTAAATACAATTCTGACTTTACCGCACGTGGAAAAGTTAGAACAGTGCCGAGACACGTTTTCTGCTGCAACAGCGTTGATTTGTCGATTTTGTAAAGAGAAAACTATTCTAAGCGATTATTGGATAACATGCACGTGCGATTTATACTGTAAGAATGTAAAAACAATTCTGACTTTACCGCACAAAGAAAAGTTGGAACAGTGCCGAGACACGTTTTCTGTTGCAACAGCGTTGATTTGTCGATTTTGTGAAGAGAAAACTATTCTAAGCGATTATTGGATAACTTGCACGTGCGATTTATACTGTAAGAATGTAAATACAATTCTGACTTTACCGCACGTGGAAAAGTTAGAACAGTGCCGAGACACGCTTTCCGCTGCAACAGCGTTGATTTGTCGATTTTGTAAAGAGAAAACTATTCTAAGCGATTATTGGATAACTTGCACGTGCGATTTATACTGTAAGAATGTAAACGCAATTTTGACTTTAAACTTTATGCTTCCTCTTTAGATCAAAATATATCTAACTTTAAATAAAACAAACGCTTTTTAATAAAACCAAAATCCAACTAGTGGTCGTTTTTTATCATTGTTGGAAAATTTTAACGAAGTGCGAGAATTGAGGTCTAATAAAAAAATATTTTGACCTCCCTTCCCCCTTTTTTTTTTTTTTTTTTTTCCCCCCCCAAAAAGCGTATTCCAACTAAACCGGCCGGCAAATCAGCCCCAGTCTAGTCACTGCAATTTTAACGAATTTAACTCTCTATGATAGCAGCAGCGAGCATAATATCGAATAAAAAAATAAAAAAAGCTTCGCCTACCTTTAAAGACGCGCTGTTAAGAACTTCCAAAACGTCCGTCCAAAACTCCTCGAAATTGAGATAGAGATGAAAACCGAGTTTCACATTATGGAAATCCGGAAAGGAATGGCTTTCTCTTCTGGCCTCAATGCAGGTCAGCGCCCACGCGCACTTCTAAAAACAACACTTAGGCTAACTAACTTTAAATTCGGCCCTCCGAAATTTCGGCTACCAACCCGTTCTTATTTTTGCCATGCGCAAAGTTATGTAATGAACTTCGCATGCCTAGACAGGTCCTCATGTACTCATCTTTATGTACTTAGTTAATTCGCATATTTTTTAAATACCCCATTTTTAGCGTTTTTAGTAGTGGGAGCAAGGACGATCCCAGGGTTTATTTTGGGGGGGGGGGGAGGCGGATTGGTAGTTTTGTAGTACAAAAGAATTTGGGGGGGGGGGGGCGGACGGCGGAGCCTCAATTTAATTTTTGAAAACGTTAAAAAAGCAGAGATAAACGTAGATAAAGCTGTATAATACACTGTTTTTGGCCTAATAACGTATTATCTAGTGTTTTTAGCAATAAAAACATGTTTTTTTCTTAGTTACAAATTAAATTAGCACACATTGGCAGAGCCTGGATTTCACAAAAAAGGAATTTGGAGACCTTTCTTCAGACCCACTCACATTGTAAACCAAAACACATGAGCAGCATCTCGACTCCCTGTTTTTCAGGGTGTCCTACCTATATGAAAAAATATCCGAGCCAATGCTATATGCGGCTGGAAAATATAAGAGGGGAGGTACATAAATCAATCAATCAATATGATTGTTTGTTTTGCTTTCTGTGTTCGTCTTTATTACGTATAAAAAAATTGTACTAACTTTGAAAAAGCATTAGCATTAGGCAAGATAAATATAGCGAGAAATATGTATGTATACTATAGAAAGTGACCGCTAAGTGAAGCGAAGCGGAAAATTTTTTTTTGTTTTGGGGGTCAATTGTGATACTAAAATTATTTTCCAGAAAGTTTTGGTCTGAGCGATTAGCGAGGCGCTAGAAGATTTTGAATTTTTAGCCTCTGAAAACCCCCCAAATTTTACTGTCTGGCGACCATTTCGGGGGGGGGGGGGTGGCCGCCCCCCCCCCCCCGCCCAACCACTATTCTTATTTCCCCCCTGTCCGACCGTTTCTGGGGGGGGGCGAAACCCTTTGCCCACCTTCCCTTTCCTGCACCAACTACTGTATGTGTAGTGCAATTAGTCGAATTGACTTAGCACATTCTTTACATTCTAGCTCGACCACTTACTTAACTCACATTCAGCTTTACCATAGCCTGGTTTCTAAACAGGCAGGTTTAAAAATACTCCCCTTTAGCGCTTAATACTAAAAATGGATAGCAGACCTGTGCACCGTCTGGAAATGCCCTCCCCCACTTCATTGGAGGATTTAGCCACTTACTCCTATTGTTTTATCCCCCCCCCCCGGCTTAAAAATTAAAGCGTACGTAAAAATTATGGCGCCATTTTTGACCTATTATGACGTCTTCATCGCGAAATTTTGGAAGTTTTTAGACTATATCAATGCATTTTAAGCAGTTTTAGACCTATTTTGCACCTTAATTTCACTTTTTTTGTTCCTTTTTTCTCTTTTTTCATCTTTTTTTTGTCTCCTGCTTCCCCCCCCCGTTTCAAAAAAAATGTTCCTCATGCCCTCCTCCCGTTTTGGAATTGCCCAAACCCCCAATAAAAGCCGGGGGGGCAGTGCACAGGTCTGAAAATAGTAAAAATTATGGTCTCTTAGAAAATCTACGTAGCGGTTTCCTGAAGCATTTTTTAGCAATTTTTTTCTAGGATTTTTCTAAAAATTTTAGATAATGCAGCACAAGCTTTTCCAAACTTTAAACCTGCCTACCCACCTTTGGTCTTGCTTTACAAAAAGATAAAGCTGAATCTAACATTGCATGACTATACATTAACAGCGATAAACTTATCTTTAAACCTTGTTCTGCCTAAGGCGTTCTTTAACAAATCGAAAAGTCAAATTAACACGAAACTCCCACGAAATACCACCCACACTGACATACACAAGCCGGAATATTATATTTTATTAATTCCGAAAGAACACCTACAGAAACTGGATTAGTTATGATAGCATCCGCAATTCGTCACGAAAGGATATGAATTAATTATCAATATTAAACTATTCCTTATTAAATCAAATTCCGAACAACTAGGAATTCCTCCGCGAGCAAAAATATATGTAATCACGGCCCTGGATCCATCCTTGTGTATTCTTGAAACGCCCAAAAACATTATTAATAATTTAGAAGAAAGTGAACAATCCACGTTCACTTATATACTAAGCTACTAATTAACAATTTAATTTAATATTTTATCGGAGAACATATTTTAAATGCGGGGTATTTCCTTGCGTCAACATCTCACGCTACAATACCAAATTAGGAAAGGTACAAATACAATGGAATTGCAGTCATTAATTCATATTTTAATATTCTTCCATACAAGTTTTTTTAAAATCTGTAATTGACTTAAAGATACGTTTTAATTTTTTTGTCGTTAGAAAACCAAAATTTGGATTTTTAATGGCGCAACGCCAGTATATTTTTGCCATTTTGCTTGGTTGTTTTGTATTAGCTCAAGCTTTTGAAAAGTGTGTGAAACTTACAAAGGATGAAAAAGAAACGCTTTTTAAAGAGGTAGGAAAGGAACGATTGCAATTTTGCAAAAATCGTGTGATTAAATCAACGAGATAAATATGTGTAAGATAAGATAAGATATGTGCAAAAAAACAAAGCGATATGTAAACATTAATGAAGTTCCTACCCTCGAATATCATGCTCCGGAGCTTCCGCCATTTAAAGCGGAGGGAGCTCCGGAGCTCCGTCTATTAAATGAACAATTTCAAGCTTATTTAAGCTTAAAATACATTCAAAGTTACTTTATCTGTATTTTTAAAATTATTTTTAGCGTATTAAATAAGTTTTGAAAAAAAATTAATTTGCAAAAAAATTAGACACCAATATTTATGAAATAGGTACAAAAATAAGGCGGAACTCCGGAGGTTGATCCGGAGCTCCTAAAAGCGGAGCTCCGCTACGGAGCTCCGCTTTTGTTTATATAATTAAACATTTGTTTATATAATTATATTATTTGCTTATTTTGCTCCAGGCACAGTTTGTTTCAGTTCCAGAGCAAACTTTGTTGCTAGTAGTTTTTTGCGAATGTATTATGTGTTTTAGTCCTACATTGATCATTATAGTCTACTTTGCTAATTTTATTACGTTTTCAATGTTAATTTGAACGGGTGAAGATTTGGAAAGCGGAATAGGTAGAAAAACGAGGAAGCGGGACCTAATCCTAAAAGCCTTTTTACAACCACAATTTCAGTTACAAACCGAGTGTGTTAGCACCGCAGTGTTTTAGCTAGTGATGTTCGACAGAGCTCTTCCTATTTCTGCAGTAATTTATGAATAATTAAATGTCATAAATTATCTTTGTAAAATTTTTTGTTAACTATTTTTTTAAACCTATCAAAAATATTTTTAAAAATTAAAAATGTGCAAAGAACTATTTAAAACATATTTTATGTTTATAATATTGAACGGCAGGAACATCACTAGTTTTAGCAATAAATTTTGGACAGAAAACTTACTTTCTGCTAAGCCTGAGCGACACTCAAAAACCATACAAAACTTATTTATCATAAATTTTTTTAATGGTGTGTTCTTGAGACATACCCATTTGTTGTTTGGATGAGGATTTGTGTCTTCATGATATATATTTCGCAATATTGTTAACAAACAAAGATTTTCTTGATTAAAATCATGTAGAAAAAACATTGTGTTATTCCAAACCTAAGCGAAACCCAAAAACCAAAAACGAAAGTTTATAGTGATAAATATTTATTGAAAACTTTACTTTTTCCAAACCCAAAAAACAAGCTAAAATTAATTATAATTAATTTTTATTTTGTTTTATTTTTTCTTAATAAATGATTAATTTTTTAATTAAAATAATTAAAAAAAAAAAACATTATGTACTTTTTTTAAAGCATAAGAGAACGTAAAAAATCAAGCGAAAGTTCATCGTGATAAATTTTTATCTTGAAAAGTTTTCCTTAAAAAAATAGGTCGGGAGCGAAATGGGTCATAAGCTGAATGAATCGCGATGGTTGCTGAATGGGAATCTATTTAAAATTGTTTCTGAAAAATATAGGGAACAGGAACAATGCATATTTGGGCGTCTGTACGATCGAAATTTGTATTAAATCTTTACTGGGGCATTAAAAAAATAAACCTTTTAAAATTATTTTATAAAATACTTTTGATATTTTAGATAATAACGTGGATTGAAAATCAAACAACAGAAGTACATCTGGACCAAATTCGACAAGAATATCGAAGACGTAGTCACAAAATACTACAACACAAAAAGTTAAATGTTTTAAGAAGATTTTCTCCTCGAATTTTCCGTCAGCGACTTGTGACACTCCATTTAGCATAATCATTTTGCATGTCGTCACTTTTACTTGACACAATGAGTCAGAGGCGACATAAAATGCTTATAACTGTGACTCTTTTTATAATTTAAAACACATATAATCCTAACAAAATAAGTCAGATTCACGTTGATTTTATAATGATTGTGTTGTGTTAGAGTAACGCCGATAATCTTTTCTGCCCATATACGTATGCAAATATCTTGTATTAATACTGATTTAACACTATTATTGTTATAATTGCTTTATTGAATTTTTATTTATTTTTGTTTCCTAGCGCAGTGCTTGAATAACGAATAAATCCATTATAGTCAGTTTATTAATGTTAACTGCAAAAAATTAATAACTTAAATACTATGGCGTGTTTCTTAATCCTCACTCTATAAAATTCAGTTAAAAACCAAGTAATTTAAACTAAAACTTATTTAGGTACCGTAATTAGAATTGAAATTGGCACGGTTTTAGAGATTTATTTTATAAACTAAATTTAGTTTTTTTAATGCAAGGAGGAGCAGTAGCGCAAATATCACTATCATTTTATACACATTACAAAAAATTAAAAGAAACATACCCAGAATAAAAGTGTAAGCGCCAAAGTCACAATTTTAGGAATGGGATGATGTTTGGAGTAAGTCCAAGTTTATTTTTTGGGGTGTGGGGGGAAGAGAGCGCGTGTCGACAGTTTCCCAGTTTTTTGGGGGGAGGGGTTTAACACCTCAACCTCCAACCTAAGAAGCCACTCCGACAGTTTTTTTTACAGAATTTTACTTGGAATGAAAGCGATTATAGTTTAAACATATTTACTGCCACATTTGGGCCTATTGACTTAATTAGAATGCAAACAAACACTTTAGCATTTAAATAAAAAAAGGTTCTAATTAGGTGCGGAGAAACAATACGTAGTTTTAGTCATATAAAACCCACCGCCAAGTTTTAACGTTACCAATCTCTTTGTGTTGATGTCTCAAAAATAGGACGTAAGATGTGAGTTAAGATGTCTAAGACGTCTAAGTGGTAAGTAACCCAAATAGTGCAACGTGTGACACCTCAGTCGAACAGTCGTAGGTATTCATAAACCGGCGAGGCCTCGCCGTGTCATGTACATCTTCATGCCCATGTATATTAAAGAGCCTTTGCTTTTGTTAAACGCAAAATTAAGTTAATTGAAACTAAAAATTTCTATAAAAGTTAACCTATTTTACAAGTAATCTGGAAATTCTCTAATTAAAATTAATCTATTATATTCAGTTTCAAGCAGTACAAGTTGTTTTATTTATGTTTTTAAAGAAAAGTCAAAATCCACTCGAGTTATTGTCGTAAAGATGTGCATGAAACGCCCGGCGAGGTGTCGCCGGTCTATAAATATGTTTACGAATTACGATAGCAGTTATAACAAAAATCCTCAAATTATTGTTTTTATCGCCCATTTCACAGTCAAAAAGCTAATTATAACCAATTGTATTATACCTTATCAAAGCGAACTGGTTTACATATTATTTATTCCAAAAAATTTAATTTTATTACGCCACAAACTTTCAGACCTTGCACCAGCTAGTGCAAAAATAATATAGCTTTTTAATTACTTACTGTTTTCCACGTTTCTCAAACAATTCTGGCTGGAATCAATTTGACAAGACGCACATATCCAGTCTCCGGGTATTCTCAGCACTAAAATATATTATAATTTTATACTTTTTAAATGCGCTATACAATTAACTTAAATCCCAATTCAAATTAATACCGTATTATTCATTTTATAATTATACTTTTTATTAACCTATAAGTTTAAGGTAAGTATTTATAGCTGTAAATATTATTGCAGGAGGACCTTATAATGTTTTTTTAATTTAAAATTAATTTAAATTAAAATATAACAACCTGCATTAAAAATTACATACAGTTAGTTGTTTGTTCGATAACTGGGTGCACGAGAAATTAAACCAAACCAACAATAATTTAAATTATTTTAATGAATATTATGCATTATATTTGTAGAAAAAATGTAGATACAACAAAAATCTTTAAAAAACTGAAATCAGGGCATAAAAATGGACATATTTTAAGAGTCATGATATCCTAAAAACAATTCGACAATATTTAAAACTCCTTGTTTGTTGGTTTTTTTCTGAAAAGGGTCATCGATTAAAATAAATTTTTTCTTCTTAAACTTTTTTAACGAATGGTATTGTGTAGCTTTGCTTTAACAACAAAGAAAATTACATAAAACATTCAGACAAAAAACATCTTCGCCTTTCAGCTAACTAACATATTAAACCTGGTTAACTCATATTACGTGCAACTGAAAGACAGAAACAATATAACTAAAATTAAAAATCCTTCGAAAAGATAGCTACATTATACAGACCGACTAATTTAATCCAAACACCTAATTTGTTCTGTCTAACCATAACAAAATAAGTCAGAATCGTTATAAAATACTTGTAACTCTGACTCTTTTTTTCTTTTAACACACAAATAATTTAAACATTATGAGTCAAAAGAGTCAGGTTGATTTTATACTAAATGTGACTCTTTGTGTCATATAGTACAGGATGACTTTATAATAGTCATGACATGACGTGCGGGTGCGAGTGATTTAATAAATAATGATCCGTGAGGAAAACCTACGTAAACTATAATTAGCACAGACGTGTGCACTGCCCCCCCCCCCGGGGTTAAAACGGGTAAACAATTTCAAAATGGGCACGGGGAAGGCAACTTTTTTGAAACGGGGGGGGGGGATAAAATGGGGGGGTCAAGCAGGGGGGTAAGAAAAAGAAAAGAGAAAAAAAGGAGAAAAAAAGAGAAAAAAAGACGGGAAAAGGGAAACAGGGACAAAAAAGCTGAAATCAGGTAAAAATAGGTCTAAAATGGCTTAAAATACATTGAAATAGGCTAAAAACTGCAAAATTTGCGGTGATGGCGTCATCATAGGTCAAAAATGGCGTCATATTTTTACGGTACTTTTTATTTTTGGCGGGGGGGGGGGGGCAATAAAACGGGACAATCTTTCAATAAAGCGGGGGGCATTTCCAGACCGTGCAGGTCGTCAAGCAATTACAAGAAATGATTGAGACGCACTAAAGACCGATAAGCTGGCTTATTTTTTTATTAATGAATTAATTTTAAAAACCAAAAGGTTAAAGCGAAAGCATAGTTCCTAAATTACGCTGAGCCAGGGGTTAAACCCTGGTATTTTTATCCTTTCTTTTTCGTTCAGCGCTTCCATTTTCAATCCGAAATGGAAATCACTGCACCATCGACTTGGCAGAGCTACATGGCGCTTCGCAGCGCGTTTTTGAACACGTATTTCTTTCCCCCCAGACCGCCCCCTCCACACCGAAATGAAATCTTTAACTATGCCAATGGCAAAACAGACCTGTGCACGGTCTGGTAGTCCCCGTTCGCATTGGAGGCTTTCCCCCCTCCCCGTTTTATTGCCCCCTACCCCCCGCCAAAAAATGAAAAAATACCCCTAAAATTATGATGCCATTTTTGACCTATGATGACGCCATCATCGCGAATTTTTTTCAGTTTTTAGCGTATTTCAATGTATTTTAAGCCATTTTAAACCTATTTTTACCTTATTTTCGCTTTTGTTGTCCCTTTTTTCCATTTTCC
Source organism: Microlaimidae sp. YZB2_3 (assembly GCA_030248175.1). NCBI lineage: Eukaryota > Metazoa > Nematoda > Chromadorea > Desmodorida > Microlaimidae > Microlaimidae sp. YZB2_3. Next base: position 25,866 of record JASAMX010030879.1, on the reverse strand, counting down.
ATTCTTTTTTCTCTTTTTTTTCTTTCCCCTCTGTTTGCCCCCCCCTCGTTTCAAAAAAGTTGCCCCCCCGTTTTAACCCCCCGGGGGGTGGGGCTGGGGCAGTGCACAGGTCTGGCAAAACTTGATGGTATTTTTTGTCTTGGTGAATTCTAAAATCCGCCACACCAGTTTGTTAGGTCTTTTTGTTTAAAACTGAAATAAATTACAACGTTTTGTTAGGTGTTAAAAGGCACAAATAGTTATTTAACTCACTTCAATTTACAATATTGGTTAATAATTTAATTTGATTAACCGTTTAGTTTAAAACCCACACTACGGACGAAACAAAATATACCCCAATCATCTTTGTCGAATTTTTTTCTCGAAAACATCAAAATAACATTACATTTCAAAACGGGGGCACGAGGGGCAACTTTTTAAACCAGGGGGGCCATAAAACAGGGAGGCAAGCAGGGGAAAAAGGAAAAAAAAGGAGAAAAAAAGGAAAAAAGAAAAAAAGACACAAAAAAGGCAAAATTAAGGTAAAAATAGGTCTAAAATGACTTAAAATGCATTGAAATACGCTAAAAACTACAAAAATTTCGCGATAATGGCGTCATAATAGGTCAAAAACGGCGCCATAAGGGTACTTTTTTATTTTTGGGCGGGAGGGCAATAAAACGGAGGGGGGAGCAAATCCTTCAATAAAACGGGAAGGGAGCATTTCCAGACCGTGCACAGATATGATTATGTGTTCGCTTACTTATTACAAGCCGGCGTGTGGCACTGGGCGTGATAGGCCGCGTCGCAGCTGGAGCAAAAGAAAAGTGCCTCGCCCATTTCCGGTCGGACGTCCGTCCAGCAAACCACGCAGAGATCTTCGGGGTGTCGCTCCGCCGGCATAATATATTCCGATTTCTTCGTCTCAGAAACCCGCTTTGCTTCTAGAACAAAGCGTCATCATAACGGCGAAATGCATGTCATTATAAAATACATAATACACGTTATGTGAATCATTTCATAAGTATAAAAGGCGCTGTTTAAAATCGACAGAGTCGCAGTCGCATACGTTTTATACAATTTGTGACTCATTTTGCAGTAGTAACCATAAAAGTACTAGGAAAAAATGATGGGCGCCAAAATTTCTTTTTTCCTATATCTTGCCAACAAAATGGTCAGGTCGCTTATGGAGCGATTTTCAAAAATAATAAAATAGCTGTTTATTTAGGAACTCGCATTTACAAAATTTTTACATGTTATAAAGGCAAGGACGTAGCCAGGGGGGTGGGGTTATGGGCATACATGGGCAAGTTGGACCGGAGTGGGGAGGTTAAAACCCAAATTAGGGTGGGGGGGTTAAAATCCGAGAAACGCAAAATACCCATATCGTTTTTGTTTCTGGAGTGCATTTTACCCATATAGTTTTTCGATTTCAAAAAAAGGGTAAAAAACGCTAATTTAAGGTTAAAAAGGCCTTTTTATTGCATTTTTGAACTTTTTACTGTTTAAAACATTCATTTTGACCTCAAAACTTAAGTTTGGAGGCAGTTAAAAGTCATTTTAAAGACATTTTTTTTCTTCATTTTTCCAAAATTGGGGGGGGGGGTGTTAACTTTTCTTCCCCCCACTTGGGAGGGTTAAACCCCCCTTTTTTAGAATTTGGGGGGTTAAACCATACATGGGCGCGGGGGGGGGGAGGGGGTTGGGGGGGTTAACCTCCCCGAATTCGGAGAAGAGGGGTTTAACCCCCCCCCACTCAGAAGTGGGGGGGGGGGGGGAGAAAAGTTACCCCCCGCCCAATATTGGAAAAATGAAGCAAAAATGTCTTTAAAAAGAATTCTAACTGACTCCAAACTTAAGTTTTGAGGGCAAAATGAATGTTTTAAGCACTAAAAAGCTCAAAAATGCAATAAAAAAGGGCTTTTTGACCTAAAATTAGTGTTTTTAACCTATTTTTCCTTCAAAATCGAAAAACGATATGGGTAAAATGCACTCCAGAAAAAAAAACGATATGGGTATTTTGCGTTTCTCGGATTTTAAACCCCCCCCCCCTAATTTGGGGTTTAACCCCCGCCCACTCCGGACCAACTTACCCATGTATGGGTTAAACCCTCCCCAACCTCTCCCCCGTGCTCATGTATGGTTATGGGGGTTGTAACCCCCTTTTTGGGCTGGCGGAGGTAAAAATGTAGGGATCCTACCTAAGAGAACAATTTTAAAATTTTTCTCGCGCTTCGCTCCGCTCAGCGCTTGACATTTATATACTTTTTATAACTTTTAATAGATGTTTCTAATGATATTACAAAGACAATTTTGAAAATTTTTTCGTGCTGTCGCACGATTTTTAGTGTTATACCTTTTTAATTCTAAAATTTTTCAAGTTTAACTTAAAAAAACATTGTAAATAACAGAAAAAAGATTCACTTAACGCATTATTTATTTTTACCATTAAAAAGGTAAAAATTTTTGCGAAGCGCAAAACTTTTTACCTTTTTAATGTATTTTTTACGGTATTTTAAAAATTTGGAGTACAACCCCTACAACCCCCCCCCTTTCGAAAAATTTATATGGAGTGCAACCATACATGGGCACGGGGGGGTTGGGGGGGTTAACCCCCCCCCCCAAATTCTGAGAAGGGGGTTTAACCCCCCCACTCAGAAGTGGGGGGGGAGAAAAGGTTAACCCCCCCCAATTTTGGAAAAATGAAGAAAAAAAATGTCTTTAAAATGACTTCTAACTGCCTCCAAACTTAAGTTTTGAGGTCAAAATGAATGTTTTAAGCAATAAAAAGCTCAAAAATGCAATAAAAGGGCTTTTTGACCTAAAATTAGCGTTTTTTACCTATTTTTCTTTCAAAATCGAAAAAACAATATGGGTAAAATGAACTCTAGAAAAAAAACTATATGGGCATTTTGCGTTTCTCGGATTTTAACCCACCCCTAATTTGGCGTTTACTCCCCCACTCCGGACCAACTTGCCCATGTATGAGTGCAACCCCCCTCCTTTTTTTGAAATCCTGGCTACGCATCTGGTTAAAGGTAAATAATTAGCCATTTTTTTATAATTTTTAGATTATCAGTTAAAATATTTAACTACATTGAAAGACATACGTTATTTTATAGGTTAGGCTGACCATGGCAGAGGGGGATTATTATAACTATAATTATAATTATTATAATTATAACCCTACGCCATACACGGGCAAGTTGGTCCGGACCGGAGTGGGAAGGTTAAACCTGGAATTATTAGGGGGCGGTTAAAATCCGAGAAATGCATTTCGTCGTTACTACGGCAAAATGAGCCAGTGTCATAATAAAATACACGTGACTGTGACTCATTCTGTAGTAAGGTACTATTTAAAATTTAAAATGAGTCACAGTCGCATGTAATGCATACGAAACGTGGCTCATTTTGCCGTAGTAACGACGATTTTACCCATAACGTTTTTTTCTGGAGTGCATTTTACCCATATAGTTTTTCGATTTTGAAGGAAAAAAAAGGTAAAAACGCTATATTTAGGTCAAAAAGTTCTTTTATTTGCCTTTTTGGGGTTTTTATTGCTTAAAACATTCATTTAGACCTAAAACTTAAGTTTGAAGACAGTTAAAAGTCATTTTAAAAACATTTTTTTCTTCATTTTTTCAGATTTGAGGGAGGGGGGTTAACCTTTTCTCTCCTTCCCTTTTACTTCTTAGTGGAAGGGGGGGGGTTAAACCCCCCGCCTCAAAATTTTGGGGAGAAGGTGTTAATCCCGCCACCCTCCCCCCGCCTGTGCTTATGTATGACTTTGGGTGGTGTGGAGTTCCTCCTCGTGGTGCCTGGCGGGCAACGTTAACACTAGCTTTTGTCATGAGATTTGTAGAATAAAGCGGTAACACGTTTTGCTCTATAAAACTCGGATGGAAACAATGTTAGCGGCAGAACGCTCCACAACGCCCATTACATGACACAGTTTACTGTGATCTGTCTTCCCTCTCTGTGTACCAGCATAGAAGATGTGGCAACCACAAATAATGCAGACATTGTAACATAACACCCACAAAATATGTATAATAATACTACATAGTAGCATGTAGAGTAAAAGGTTTGTTTTTTAATTTTTTAAAAAAGTTTATTTGGTGGGTAAGTTGTTGTGCTTATGTTTATTGGTTAACACCTTTATTTTTAGATATATATTTACACAAACATTACTATATATAAAGTGGTTGTCACCTCAGTGACTTGTTATAAATACTTAACAAAACTGAGGGGAATGGCCAAATACCAAAAATACCCAAAATTTGCCAGGTCCCAGTACTAAAAACGCTAAAAATGAAGTGCTTGAAGTATAGAATACCCGCCCCCAAATTTTTTTTTGGAGGGGGGGGGGTCGGGTATACCTTCCTAAAAATATGAAAAGCTGCCAACTTATGGTTACCAATTCTTTTTTATCGTCTCAAAAGCTATACTAGCAAGTTTTGCTAAGATATGCAAAGTATGAAATTCTCTCCCACCCCCGTTTTTTTATTGGTGTCCATCTTCCCCGCTCAAAACTGAAAAAAAAACTAAAAAATATGCGCCATTTTTTACTTTTTTGCCGATTTTAACCTATTTTAATAAAATTGAACCCATTTAAAAGCTATTTCTACTTAAATTTTGGTTTTTTTTTTGCTTTTTTTACCATTTTTACGTTTTTTTGCACAACCTCGGTTTGAAAAAATAGCCCTTGTGCCCCACGCTTGTCCCCAGCTCTCTTCCTATTAAACTCTGATGAGGGGGGGGACAACGCAAAATGTGTGGATATGTATATATTTAGCTAAAGACCCATCCTTCAAATTGGCTGTTGTGACACTCTAAAAAACAATCATAAAAATAAGAGTATTATAAACAAACACAATTATATTAGCAATATTCCAACTATCATTTTCCATATATTACCCATTCCAGCGGCTTTTCTACAACTGATATGTTTGCGCAACGAGTGGGATTCGAATCCGCCAAAATCCGATTGTTCGTCTGTGTGTGTGTTCACTTTCTTTCCTACCGACTTTCCAGATGAGACCGCTGGTGATTTGAATACAATCTGCATAAGCATAAGTACACACTTATACATTATTAATTTTAACTAATTATACAGTATAACAGCAAAACACATAAAACATTATTAGCAGAGAAAGGACGCCACCTCAACCCAGTTACCCTCTTACCCTTATCACACTGTTTTAATGATTAAAAAAAACTAAAGATAAATTCTATCAGGGTGAAAATAGATGATGGTAAAGTAACAACTCGTTTTTTGAGAAAATATCACGTGCATTGAAACACATGATGCAACTAAATAATAATTGGTTACATAACCGCTGAAAACTTTTTTAAAATTTTTCTCGCTCCCGGGTTTATTGTTTTTTTCTTTCTGGCGGAGAGCGGTTACGCCCTTAATTTCAGCCTGGAAAACTTTAGCTATAGTAAAAAAACTTACAAAACTTATTTCGGTGGCTAATACAGTATTTATGTGCAAATACAAACCTGTGCACTGCCCCCCGGGGTTTTATTGGGGGGGAAATTCCAAACCGGGGGGCACGGGGGCAATTTTTTTGAAACGGGGGGCAATAAAACGGGGAGGCAAGCATAGATGAACACGGTCAAAAAGCTAGGGGGGTGTTTACCCCGGGTAAATGAAATTTCAAAATCTAGGGGGGGACCTAGGGGGGGTCAAACCCCCTAGCTTTTTAGGGAGGGGTCGACTCGGGGTGGAAGATTTTGAAACCTAGAGGGGGGTCAGGCGGGGTCCAATTTCCGAAACAAAATGCTTTTATACCATTAAATGTTTAATAATAGTTTTTTTACAAGATAATACTACATTCTATTGAATAAAAAGCGATATTTAGGTATAAAAAGGGTGTAAAAACACGAATTTGTGTTAAAAATTCACGTTTTATGAAGAAAATTTAGTATAAAAAAGTACTTAAAATTTTCTCAAGAGGGGAGGGGGGGTCAGATTTTAAAATCTTGATGGGGGCGACAGGGGTAAAAATTTTGACAATGTGGTGGGAGTTGGGCCCCCTCGATTTCTTCTAGGGGGGCCCAAAATTTCGAGGCTAGGGGGGGTGGACCCCCCCCGACCTCCCCCCCTCCCCCTTGTTCATCTATGGAGGCAAGCAGGGGGAAAAAAGAGAAAAAAGGAAAAAAAGAAGGAAAAAGGGAAAAAAGACAAAAAAAGCAAAAATAAGGTAAAAATAGATCTAAAATGGCTTAAAATCCATTGAAATAGGCTAAAAACTAAAAATTTGGCGATGATGGCGTCATAATAGGAAAAAAATGAAATTTTTTTAAATCGTTTTTCACGCGCCGCAAAACCACCTCTCGCAAAATAAAAAATTTAGTCAATGCGCGTATTTTATTTTTTATTAAATTAATCCTACGGGAGAAAATATTTATCCACCTCTTGAGTAGGATAAATTCTTATTTTTAAAACAATAGAAAAAGTTTGACCCGACTTTAACCTGGGTAAAATTGATTTTTCACTCGCATCCTTAAGCACGTAAAAAAAGTTATCCCGGGATAACTTTTAACCGCGCGTCAGAATGCGACCCCGGGTCTGCAATAATACTATACTCTTTTTTTCCGTATTTACAAAAAATAGGGTAATGTCCCCTCCGCCGCTTGTCCTGTAACGTCCAGAAATACGACGCTAAACAAGAGATTTTTTCGAAAAAAAAAATCTGTCACCACGTTTTAGCTTTTTGACTGAAAAATGGCGCTGATAGATAAAGCGCTTTGATTGCAATTTTCAGTCTCAAAAGGTACCTTATCGACCATAACGTCCTCCGTCCCTTTAATACCCGCTGAAGTTACATAAAAACTTGCATTTTTATAAGGCTTTGTATTTGTGAAACATACCGCGTATGTGTCCCTTCCGTGAAAACTCAAAGTAAAGTACAAACATTAATAAAGGCGATTATATTTCCAATTTTATGGTGTGATGGATAGCACGCCGGAGTCGACTTTGGAGGTTACAGGTTTCATTCCTGTATCGGTCAACTCATTTCGGTCAGGGTGATTTTTGTCAGGGTCAGCTTATTTCAGTGCATTTTTATATGCTTTAACTGTGTCCGGCAATATGCGAATAAATAAATAAATAATAATAATCGGCAAAATTTTTCAATAAATTTGGCTGTCTAAAATTTCCAGCGCCTACTTATTTTCGCTTCTACTTTGGGTCGTCACATATTTTAACATATTATCATCACAGAAGAGTTGCTCGTCGCTTGCAACACCACCCGCTGACATTACAATGTACTTTATTATAACTCGAATTTTATAAGGTGTTTTAATTGTGAAACATTATCATAACCGAAAAAATTGTAAACAAGCGCACCTCCGAGTCCGGCGTCCTGGCGCCGGAGCGATCGCTGAGTACCGACGATTCCCTGGATCGATCCAAATCGGCTGCGCTCCCGCCACGGCAGCCCTGCGGGCCTCTCAGGCGGAGCCGGCGGACGGCCCGCTGGTGCCCCCGACCGGCGCAGTGAGTCTGCAGCTCGAAAGGGCTGTCAAAGGCAGAGACAGCGGGCCCGCAGGCCGCGCACACCACAACCTTCCCGTCTGTTGGGGCGAAAGCGTCCTCCCCGCCAAACCACGTCGACACCTAAAACTATTTTAATGTAGAAAAAGACCAAAAGACTAAAAACCACGCAGTGATCACTATAATCGCCAAACCTACATTATGACAAAAACCATTTTAGAGAGAAAAAAAAACAAATTGAAACTAGCGATTTGAAAAATTACAATGGGAGAAGAACCTATAAAAAATTCACAAAATTTTTAAATACTATTGGAAATGCTAATTTTTACTTATTAATTTGCTACTATTTCTTAAATGCCAGATTTGTTGTAATGTTTAAGAAAACTAAGCGCTGGTGACAATTCAAAACCAGATAATCATCGCAAAATCCATAAAAAATTTAAATTAGCATAGAAGGTATCTTGCAATGCAAAAAAAAAGAAGAAAAATTGATCATAATTAACCCGTTCCCGTGAAGGCCTTTTCCCCCGCTAAAACGTGAAACCTTGGTCTCACTGTCGCACGTAAACCTTACCGTGGTAAGCTCTTCGCATGGACCTAGGTTTTACTTCCGTCATACATTTTTTGTGCGCGAATAGTGCCCAGTGAGCCCATTGAAATGGTTAAAGCTGTACGGTAGCAATATGCAAATGAAATATTGCAGCATGAAATATCCAACGTAATACAGTGTATCCGTGACAAAAATCTGCATATTGTCACCGTACCGCTTTAACCATTTCAATTTGCTCGCTCACTGGGCACTACTCGCGCAAAAAAATTAGGTATGACGGAAGTATGACATAGGTCGCACGAACGTTTCACGGTTGTAACCGAGGAAAAGACAATTACGGGAAGGGGTTAATATAGATGGATAAATGAGCAATATAAATAACTTTTTGCTATACAAACAATATAAACTTTGTACACGCTCAATTTTGTTTTGTTTTTGTTAATGCGGGCCGGCTACAGAATTTAAGCCCTGTCTTACCGTCCAAAAAACCTAGAAAATCAACACCGTTCTCTGGTTAATGTGATGAGATTGAGTTTAGTTGAACTATGATGCATAACTGACCAGAAGAACATTTGATTACTATAATTTTTTGGCTAAAAGACCCACCCACATCGCGGGATTTGTGAGAAATGTGGCCAATGTAACATGAGTATAAAAAAAAAATTTTTTTTATTAGACTAAAATTATGAGAGGGGGATTTGACAGACAATGACATAATTTAATGTAAAGGAATGCCAATTATTTTAAAATGACAAAGAAGAAAAAAAAAACGGAAACAGTGCAAGGTAAAGGGTTGTAAAAGTGGAATATGTTTTTGCGGTTAGGAATACGATATGTTTGACATAAAGCTAAGCAAAATTTATGTATGTATATAGAGTGCCGTACTATAACTAGTTACATAGCGCCTACCAATTAAGATAACGTGAAAATAAATGATACTCTGCACCGTGTTAATAAACAAAAAAAATTAAAAATAAAACAAAGCGTTTGATCCGTCTTTTGTCCAGCTCTCCTGCACATGGTGGTTCCAAGAGCAACCAGGTCCATTGAGCTTCACACATCTATCCAACAATGGCAGAACTCCATCCAATGACAGAGCAAACACAGCTGGCTTGAGCGTCTCTAAACAAAACAAAGCAACAGAAAACAAGAAGATAAAAGATAAAAGCAAGCAAAACATAAAACCAAAACCGAAATTATGATGTTTAGAGTTAGAGTAGGGGGGGAGGGACAGGGGAAGAATTTTTAATGTTGGAAAAAAATGCAACATTGGACACATTCCTCGTGGTCGCCCTTCGCCGTCCTCTCCACCAAGCTACAGCAAGCTGTACGGGCCCGAGTATCCCGGTTAAAAAGCGACCGAGCGGGGTGACGTTGATCCCCCTCAGGACGAAGACCTCAGCATTATCCTCGGGCTTAGCTGGGGCAATCTGCAGAAGCAGATTCCCGGGCGACCATGAGGGGGACAAGCTCAATTTGTTTTCTTCATGAAAAATGTGTGCTTAGAATTGTTTTTTGTTGTACAACAGTTTCAATGAAATTATAATTTTTTAATATTATGACCCAGCCAAAATCATTTTTCTTTGTTCAAAAGTCGGCCAAAATCTTTAAAAAATTCGCTAGCGACTTATTTTTAGCGTTTTTGTACACAAAGGTTTTCATAATAAAATAAATGAGGGCTAAGCAAATCCTGCAATTTTTTTTTGAAATTGTTCCCACGGAACCCCCCTCTCCATATTTTTACATTCCACGACTCAAAAAAGGGGAGTCGGTCACGCTCAATGGGCTATAATTCTGCCTGGCTAAGCTCTCGCATCCACTTTTTATGCTACAACAATTTCTGTTCATATGTACCAGGGCCCAGGGGATACTACTAGGGTTGGATTTGCTACCATTTTATCGCGCCAATAAATGTGCCAGGTGATGTATGTAATTCTTACCATTCTATCGTGTTCGGAATGCTGAGCATGACGTTGTAGCAGGGTGTCGCCGATGCAGGTGAACCCGCAGCTCTGGCACAGAAAAACGGTAATATCCTCCATTCGAATGGAGTCCATGGGATTGATATTTGGAATGGCCCCGCAGGACTCCTCGGCCATTTCATTTGACAACCGGATGAAACCGTCTGAACATAAACAGTTTTAAAATAAAAAAGTTTTTTTATGATACTTCATTGATCCAGACCTGTGCACTGCCCCCCCCCCCCGGGGTTATAATGGGGGAGCAATTCCAAAATGGGGGGGCACGGGGGAGGCTTTTTTTTTTGAAAAGGGGGGGAAAAAAACGGGGGGCAAGCAGGGGGGCAAGAGAAAGAAAAGAGGAAAAAAAAGAAAAAGAAAAAGAGAGAAAAAAGAAGAGAAAAGGGAAAAAAGGGACAAGTTTGGTTGTGGTGCGTTTGCTGGGAAAAGCGGAAATAAGGTAAAAATAGGTCTAAAATGGCTTAAAATACATTGAAATAGGCTAAAAACTGCAAAAATTCGCGATGATGGCGTCATCATAGGTCAAAAATGGCATCATAAGTTTAGGGTACTTTTTCATTTTTTGGCGGGGGGGGGGGGGGAATACAGCTGGGGGGGGGGGGCAAATCCTCCAATAAAACGGGGGGGGGCATTTTCAGACCGTGCACAGGTCTGATTGATCTATATATAAATAGACGTAAATGTGTGTGTGTGTGTGTGTGTATTCCCTAACTCCTCCCCAACCACCCAGACCCAACGGATTAAGCTTAATGAGGTATCATTGAAAAGCTCATAGCAGGGGGATGTCGTAACGGGGTTGAAATTTTTGGAAAATTTTAGATGGGCATCATTAGACTGGACAACGCATTCTCACCCTATGAATTTTTTTAGTTGAAATTTTTTTGTCTTTGAATTGGCTTAAACTTATTGGTAAGAGCAGACCTGTGCACTGTCCCCCCGGGGTTATGATGGGGGAGGCAATTACAAAACGAGCGGGGGGCACGGGGGGCAACTTTTTTGAAACGAGGGAGGGGGCAAACAGGGGGGAAAGAAAAAAAAGAGAAAAAAAGGAGAAAAAAAGAAAAAAAAGAAAGGAAAAAAGAAAAAAAAACGGACAAAAAAAGCGAAAATAAGGTAAAAATAGGTCTAAAATGGCTTAAAATATGTAAAAAATGGCGTCATAATTTTGGGCACTTTTTCATTTTTCCACGGGGGGGGGGGCAAATCGTCCAATAAAGCAGGGGGGCATTTTCAAACCGTGCACAGGTCTGGTAAGAGTAATCAGCCAATGTAAAGCCAGAATATTATGTTGTTTTTTTTTTAAAATGAACATGAACATCTTTATGCTGGACAACGTTTTTCACTAAAGAGGGGAATGACTTTTCTCCTCAACCACAAAAATGATTGGGCTAAATGAGGCTAAATAATTAATAATTAATTAACCTATCAGATCGCTGCTTACGCTCCTCGTCACCCTGGTCTCAGTGCACAGTGCAGGGCTGCTGCTTTCCGTTTTACCGCCGAGTTGATTGTTTGTCTGTTCGTTAGTATCGCTTCCGAGTTGAACCTCAGTAGTGGGATCCAATCTCGCGTCTTCACCATCGACCGTTTCCGCTTTTCCAGTTTCAACTTCTCCCTTCTTATCAGTGAAGGCATCATCTTTATTCTTATCAGTGACGTCACTATTCTTATCAAAAACATCACCATCTCTCTTCTTATCAGTGACATCATCATCGTTATTCTTATCAGCGATGGAAATACCGGAGTCTTCAAGATTGTTATCGCTATTATCACTATCAGTCGGGGCTTCTTCCTCCAACAAACTGGGCACTAGATCTAAATAAGTTATAGATTTGGTGAGTTTTTATTTTATTTTAAGAAAAAATTTCTATCGTTTGCGCATTATTTTTTTCTTGCGGTCAACAAGAAAAAACTTTTTTGTCACATATTTTCTATATAAACACTGACTTTAATGTTTAAAGCGGGTGGTTTCTTAAATAATTAAAACAAAAATTTGAAGTTAATAAATTTAAAAATAGACCGATTTTTATAAAATTCAGCAAAAAATAGCCTGTGTAATCATAAGATTAGCTTTTAAATTTGGTTTATCTACCATCATTAATAATCGATCCATTTACCAAAAATGTTAAACATTATATGTAAAAGTTACATTTCTAAAGTGATATTACTTGTGCTCATAATGAAAATTATAAGCCCGGTAGATTCTGCGGAAAAGTATAATTCATTATAAAAATCGGAAAATGTTGGGCGGAGAATTTAATGTTTTGAGCGTTAATTTTAATCAAACAAGAAACACATGATTTAAAGCCTAACCTTGTAAACATAGGTGGGCAGCCTCCCGGCATTTTTTTTGAGGGGGAGGGTATACCCGACCCCTCAAATTTGGAGAGGCGGTGTCCCAAAAGTTTTTCTTGGGGTATACCCAAAATACCTCCATTTTTAGCGTTTTTAGTACTGGGACCCCCCAAATTCCGGGATACCTCCAAATTTTAGGTAAGGTGTCGGCAGTAATCGCGATTTTGGGGGCATACGTATAACCCCCCTGTCCACCTATTCTTATTTGTAACTGATCTTCAGAAATTTGCTATTTAATTTACAACCATAGGTGGGGAGGGGGAAGGGGGTTGAGGGTTATTCCCCCCCAAAAAAAATCACTCACGATTACTGCCGACACGTGACACCCCCCTAAAATTTGAAGGTACCTCAAACACCCTCCCCCATTACAATTTCTGTTTCAGTACTAAAAACGCTAAAAAATGGGTATTTAAGATATATCCCAAAAAAATTTTGGAACACCCCCCTCCCAATATACGGAAGGTTGTCCACCTATGTCTACAACCGACGTTTGTATTATTTTTGTTTTATTTTTGTATTATTTTTTGTATATAATATTTACTTTATCTTGATTAACATTTTTTTTTCATTCTTGCAGCAGAACGAGTCATAATCGTTGTAAAATAAACGGGCTTTTGACTCTTTATATTTATAAAATACTTTTTTAGTATGCTTTTTTCGTTTAGAAATTTACAAAAGTGTCCGTTACTTGTATATTTTATACTTTAGATATGACTCATTCCGCTTAAAGCAACCGCAGTCTCACCTATCACACGGGTCGAAGTCCAGGAGTTCGACGCGCTAGGGGACTGTTTCGCTCTTTTTTCCCCATCCCTTTTCCCTTTTTTCCGGGGGTGATTTTTCAAGGTTGGGCCGCCGACAAAGTCGGGCAATTTCTCCTCGGACCGGCTTCTTCTCTTTCTGCTTGCGTTCGCCGCCAGAAATTTCTCCACGGGTGCGCTGGAACCCGTCATATCGATTATGCATTCTTTCGCCACTTGAGAGGAAATATTTTCCAGCTTTGTACTTTTTCCGTCTTCCCCCTTTTCCGTCTTCTTCGTCTTATTATTTTCGTTTTCGCATAAATTTTTCACCACACCATTTTCGGCAGCTTCTTTTGTATTCTGCGAACCCAACAGCTCTTCGACACGTTTAGCACCACTTCCATCCTTCGTCACTTTTGTCCTTTTATCTCCATTCTTATTTTTTTCTTGCCGTAGATTTCCCATCAATCCAACTGTTTTCCCTAGTCCGGTATCACTATCAGCGCCAGTTTTCCCTACAACTCCACTTCCTCCCGCTGAAATTGCGTCGATCTGGCCTTGGCACGCGCTTACGTCCACTTTCTCCTGTTCACCGGTTTCCGGCGAGGCGTTCGAGTTACGACTCACACTCCTAATAACGGCGTCTATCGATTCGTCCAACTTAGCGCCCGAGCTAGCGCTCAAGTTTCCCGCCTCCTCCACCTGTTCATCTCCGCTTAAGAGAAGAGTGGATCTTGATTTATTCGCACCGAGTAAGTTTCCATTTTTCATTTTTTTATTTTTTGGCTTTTCCTCGACTAGAGTTGCGGATTGGCTTTTACGTGCGTTGGGAGCCTCGACTCCCTTCAACGACCTCTTTTTCCCCTTTTTCTGACATAATTTCCGGACTCCATCCGGTGTCGCAGCCGCACTTTCGTTTGTGTTGGTTCCTTCCACTTTTTCGCCCAATTTTTCCTGTTTAATAAATTCTTTTTCGTTTTGACCGCTTTCTTTTCCAGCCTTATCACTTATAACATTATTTGTTCGAGAACCGTCATTGGCTTTAAGACTCGTGAGAGGTTCTATTACCTAAAAAATTTCACTTGTGACTATGGAAACTGAGGCTAAATTTATTTTAGTACAGTACTTTAATTATTTAGCACTACGTTCTGCATTATGTAATTTATGTAAACCTAAAAAAATATATAAAAAAACATACGCATGCGACATTCGCTAATCGCAAATATCCTCACCTTTTCAGAAATTATTAATCGCCAATTTTGATTTATATCCCCGGGTGGGATTTTACACCATAATATAAAAAAAATTATTTTTGAACACAAAAATGGGTTAATATTTTAAAAATTTCTGTTGAATATAGGTTAATTATGCAGATTAAATATTTAAATTTTTTAAGGTTTTTATATCCCCAATATGTTCATTGATTTGATATGACATGTTCACAATATTTATAATCTTTACCAATTACATAAAAAATGGATTGAATGCTTATGTCGCCAAAATCAGACACCCGCATCAGCTCATTCCAAAATCAATTCGAGGGAGTTCATCTCAAATTATAAACACAATGTTTAAATAAATTATACAGCAGTTGCTGGTAGGCCAGGGCATACATGGGCAAGTTGGTTCGGAGTGGGGGGGGGTTGAACCCCAAATTAGGGGGGGTTAAAATCCGAGAAACACAAAATACCCATAAATTTTTTATCGTTTTTTTCTGGAGTGCATTTTACGCATATCGTTTTTCGATTTTGAAGGAAAAATAAATTAAAAAATGCTAATTTTAGGTTAAAAAGACCTTTCTATAGCATTTTTGAGCTTTTTATTGCTTAAAACATTCATTTTGACCTCAAAACTTAAGTTTGGAGGCAGTTAGAAGTCATTTTAAAAACATATTTTTTTCTTCATTTTTCCAAAATTGGGGGGTTAACCTTTTCTCCCCCCCCTCCCACTTCTGAGTGGGGGGGGGGGGGGGTTAAACCCCCTTCTCAGAATTTGGGGGGGATTAACCCCCCCGTGCCCATGTATGGGCCAGGGGCCTGTTTAATAAAGACGTTTGTAAATTCTGAATTTACAAGTTTCCGTCTACTTTTTTTAAAAATACATGAAAGAATATACAGGAAGGTTTATCGACTTTATGAGAACGGACCATTCAGCGCTGAGCACTTTTTTCGCTGAACGAAGATACTCCCCCTGTATTAAAAGTCGATAAACATTTATAATACTTCTAAAATGAAAACGTACACACGTCTTTACGAAACTAATTTTATGAATACATTGGTTTTTACATTACAAAACACGCGTGTTCATTCGTGGAAGAGATGGATTCCTACTTTAAGCTGAATTTCGTTAATCAGTTTTTGATTGGCGTCTTTGTCCCCCGCCACGTAATTCAGGAAGGCAGCCGTGGATTCCGCCCCACTGGGTGTGATTCGGTCCAGCTCCTCCCGTATCCTCCTCTCCTGATTGGCTAATAAAGGCTGTAGGCGGAGCGTCACGACCACGTCGTCCGTTTTCAAAAGCGCTTGGACCAAAGTTTCCGCCTGAAATTAAATTTTAAAAGTAAAATTAATAGTTTTAAAAAAGAAACACAAAAAGGGTAAAATTTAAACAAAGTGTAAAACATTAAGGCATAGGTGAACAGGGAGGGTTAGGGGGGGTTACAACCTCTCAAAAATCCCGATTACTGCTGACACCCACTCTCCTCTAAAATTTGGGGGGTCCTAGTACTAAAAATGGGCTATTTCAGGTATACCCAAAAAAAAAATTTTTTTTGGGACCCTCCGAATTTCGGGGGTCGGCTATACCCCCATTCCCCCAAAAAAATCCGGAAAGCTGCCCACCTATGAAATAAGGGCTGGCTTACATGGGAATGTCAGCTGACAAGTGACCGTTTCGCGCGGGTTAACATCATTACACTGCCATTGTTGCTGCGGTGTGGACGGTATGTGAAAAGTGTCACTTGTCAGCTGCTACTCCGGTGTGAACCAGCCTTAAATAACTCATAAAAATGATCAGGCTAGCTTAAGAACACAGGCTAGGCGTCTAACCCAGACCTGTGCACGGTCTGGAAATGCCTCCCTCCCCCGTTTTATTGGGGGAATTGCCCCCCCCCCCCCCCCCCCCCCGACCCGTTTTACCTATAATGACGCCCCCCGCACACTTTGCAAATTTTTAAGCCTATTTCAATGTATTTTAAGCCATTTTAGACCTATTTTTTACCTTTTTTTTCTCTTTTCCCCCTTTTTTTCTTTTTTTTCTTTCCTCCCTCCCCCTGCTTGCCCCCCCATTGTTTCAAAAAAGTTGCCGCCCGTGCCCCCGGGGGGGGGAAGGCAGTGCACAGGTCTGCTAACCCATTCAATGCCTCTTGAACTTTGAATGGGTTTGACGGCTAGCCTGTGTTATTAAGCTAGCCTGTCCATTTTTTATGAGTTATTTAAATGTGGTTCACACCGGAGTGGCAGCTGACAAGTGACGCTTTTCGCATTCCGTTCACAGCGCAGCAAACAAACAAACCAGCTTTCTTTTTTATTTCACGACGCAAACAAAAATTATTAATTAAAATCTGCCTGCGAGTGCCTGTTGCTTGCAAACCAAAAAGCCAAAAAAACATTTGAAGAGGAGTAAAATAATCTCAGATTAACTCTTTTATTAGATTACAAATAATTAAAGCATAAATAAACATTACTAAGTGTTTGTTTTACAATGTTATTATATGGGTCATTATTATTTTTTATGTCTGTTAACGGATTACCTACTTTTAAATTTTAGGTTAGTTAATTAGCATCAAAGGTGAGAAAGGGGGCAGGGTGGGGTCCACTTCCCCCTAGCCTCGAAATTTTGGGACCCCACTGTAGATTTTTAAATCTGACCCCGCCCCCTCCTCGGGAAAATTTCAGGTACTTTTTTTATACTAAATTTTCTTCCAAAAACGTGAAATTTTAACAAAAAGTTATGTTTTTACAACCTTTTTATACTATAATATCGCTTGTTATTGAATAAATAGTAGTATTATCCTATAAAAAGAACAATTATTTAAGTTACTTTGGTTTAAAACTATAAAAATATTAGCACCCCGGGTCGACCCCCCCTAAAAAACTAGTGGGGTCCTGACCCCCTAGGACCCCCCTCCTAGAATTCGAAATGCGATTTACCTCGGGTAACCACTCCCGCCTAGCTTCCGGGACCGTTCTCACCTATGATTAGCATAGGTAAGCAGACCTGTGCACTGCCCCCCTCCCCTGGAGTTTTATTGGGGAGAGGGGCAATTCCAAAACAGAGGGTCACGGGGGGACAACTTTTTTGAAATGGGGAAGCTAAAACGATAGGGAAGCAAGGGAGAAAGAAAAAAAAAGAAGAAAAAAGAGAGAAAAAGGGGAAAAGGGAAAAAAGGTACAAAAAAGCGAAAATAAGGTAAAAATAGGCCTAAAATGGCCTAAAATGCATTGAAATAGGATAAAAATGCAAAAAATTCGCGATGATGGCGTCATCATAGGTCAAAAATGGCGTCATAATTTTAGGGTACTTTTTTTATTTTTTGGCAGGGGGGGCAATAAAACGGGGGGGGCAAATCCTCCAATAAAGCGGGGGGGGGCATTTCCAGACCGTGCACAGTTCTGGGTAAGTACTTTGTAGTGACGTTCCCACCTACAAATATGTTAACAATAATGTTCCTTATTTATTCAAGATATTAGTTTAAAACAGTCCGCAGCTAAGGAACTCAAAGAATTATCACCGGTGAGCCAAGTTAAATTCATACTTGTGCTTTCATAGCTCGAATAGATTGGATTTTGCTGCTGACATCCTCGGAACTGTCTGTTTTTTCGATACTGTTTAAAGCTTCCCGATATTTTTTTTCCAATTCACTGACAACCGTTCTTTTTCGCTCTTGCAGAACGCGCTAAACAGAAAAGGCAACCAATTTAGAAATTAAATAAAAATTAATAATAATAAATCTATTAAATAATAAATTAATAAATATTTAAATAAAATATATATTTTTTAATGCGTGGCAATTTCAATTGGCTATAATAATTGTTCCGTTTTCTTCTAATGAATAATAAGTTACTGGGTTAATGGCCAATAACGTTCATTTAATTTAAATCAAATTGGCGCAAGAGTCAAACTAGTTTTAAAAAATCGCTTTAAAATTGTAATTATCTCAAAACGTTAGGTTTGCTAAATGTTTAAAAACTAAAGGAGTTGTATTTCTTTGAAAATAAATCCAATCTTAAAATTTCATACAATGAAAACAATACTCATCCCAAGCCAAGTCATGTTATAACAATTTTTTTTTTCTAACACGAATTTGCGCTTACTTTAAGCGTGAAGTGCATATTTTCCACGCGTTTTTTGAGCTCTTTGTATCTTTCTTGGTTTTCTGGTGACTGGAAACCGTTAAGCAAATGGCTAGAGGTCGAAATTTCATCAAGTTCAGTTTGTAAATTTTTATTTTTCAATTTCATTTCAGTTTTCAGGAAAGAAATTCGATCCTATAAAGTCAAAAACGACTATTGATTGTCCTTGGGTATAGAATAGAATGCAAATAAAAAACGAAGCCATAGGTGAGAAAGGGGGGCAGGGTCCACCCCCCCCCCCCAGCCTCGAAAATTTGGCATCCCCCCCTAGACGAAAATCTCGGGGGCCCCCCTCCCCCCAAATTTCCGAATTTTTTACCCCTGACCCCCCTCTAGATTTTGAAATCTGACACACACCCCTCCCCCCTCGGGGAAATTTTAGGTACCTTTTTTATACTAAATTTTCTTCCAAAAACGTGAATTTTCATCACATATTCATGCTTTTACACCCTTTTTATACATGAATATGGCTTTTTATTCAATAAATTGTAGTATTATCCTATAAAAAGAACAATTATTAAAGTTATTATGGTTTAAAACTGTTTTGCTTTGGACATCGGACCCCACCTGACCCCCCCTCTAGATTTCAAAATTTCGCACCCCGGGTCGACCCCCCCTAAAAAGCTAGGGGGGGTCCGGACCCCCCTGGGACCCCCCTCCTAGAATTCAAAATTCGATTTACCCCGGGTAACCACCCCCCCTAGCTTCCCCGACCGTGCTCACCTATGAACGAAGCACAATGACTTTATTAAATTTGCAAACACCAACCGTTTCATATTCAGGATTGACTTGTAAAAAGTGTAAAACACAACAAAAGTACACTGTTGCACAATGATTTAATTTGATTCGACGTCCCAATCTCCCCATATAAAATGGGAATAGCTGTTCATATAACCTTACACAATATTAGCAAAAATATAATATAACGAAAAATGTGCAACTCCTATATAAAAAAGTACAGAAAAGGTGGCCTTTATAATGAGCCTCTCCATTTAAATGACACTCTCCACTATAATGGCATAGTAGCCATTTTAATTCGGCGAGATAAAATGGAGAGAAAGCCATTATAATAGCCATTTATTCATTTAATCTCACTTCATATATACAAGTGTAATACTGTCCCGGGCCACACGAGTTTTACCGTGTTGGACAGTATTAAACCGACACGGGAAAACTCGTGCGGCCCGGACAGTATTACACTTGTGAGTATATATGAAGTGAAATTAAGTCAATAAATGGCTATTATAATAGCTTTCTCTCCAATTTAACTCGCCGAATTAAAATGGCTACTATGCCATTATAGTGGAGAGTGTCATTTAAATGGAGAGGCTCATTATAATTGCCTACGTTTCCGCACTTTTTTATATAGGAGTTGCACATTTTTCGGTATATTATATATTTTTGATATTAGCATTTACTACTAATAGGGGCTAGTGCAGCATGATATGACTAAGGGCAACCTTGTTAAAGGCTTTAAGGAAAAGATATGTTTTGATTTATATTGTAATTACAAAGTCTTAGTTCCAGCTTGATAATTGTTAATCAGATGCGATGGTTCATATCTTTTAACCAACTTTTTGTCGCGTTCATCTTCCTCCAACGGTGGTTCCTCTTGTTACCTTCGACTTACCCTTTTGAAACAAAACCTTTGATAAGGTTTTATTGCATAGTATAATAAACATTTTTAGTAAATTGTACATTTATGACAATAAATTTTATTAAATAAAACACACATAGAATAAAATAGTTATAACACAGTACATTAAGATAAAAAAAAGAGTATAGAACTTTTTTTTCGGAAACTAAAAAATTTTGGTCGGTCCATTTTATTAAAGTTTCTCTATTAAGTTTTGATTTAAAAATCTTGGCGAAACATGATCTAACTATATCTTGGTTAAGTGAATTTCAGACGGCACAAACTCGAGAAGAAAACAAAAAATTTACGCAGGTTTAAAGTAGAAAAACAAATTTTTAGTTTTAAATCGCGTCTCTTAGTTTTATTTGCGCAGTTGTATTCAAAAAATTCAGACGAAGCGGCGTCGGCAGTACTATGTAATATTTTATAGCAAATTACTAGATCATTTCGAATTCTTTGTGATTCAAGATAAAATTGTAGAGTAAAAAATACACTGTAAGAAGGTAAATGAAGAGTGAAATTGGGCTATTTTTACGAGTATGTGCGTAGCTATGACCCCGGATAAGATTTTTGACTAAAAGTCTTAGTTACACATAGATAAAATTTTTAATAAAGTTTCCTGCGGGCGAGAAAGTTGGCCTTACCTTGGCTAGTACGTAGTCGTGCCCTCTGTGGGCGCTGAGCTGACACTCGCGGCAGGTGTAGGCGTCGCACGGGCGGCAGAAAGCGGCTAGCAAGGACTCCGGGTGGTTGGGACAGCGACCCAGTGTCACCAGCTCTTGGCGCCAATTCTCCCTCTCGCAGTCGCTGATCTATAAATAATCCGTTTTAGAGCAAATCAATCGTGGAGCCGGGGAGCACTGGTAGAACGTTCATCTTAAAAGTGCAGTGTGGAGTCAAACTTTTTGTTTTCGATTTTGATGATTTTTTGTAAAATTCTTACCTCTGCCCCCAATAGCCTACAAGCATTTTTTCATCAAAATACCCCAGTGGTTCTGGAGTTATGACCATACATGGGCACAAGAAAGGGGGTTGGGGGGGGAGGGTAAGCCCCCCAAATTCTGAGAAAAGGGGTTTAGTTTAACCCTCCCCCCACTCAGAAGTGGGGGGGGGAGAAAAGGTTAAACCCCCAATTTTAGAAAAATGAAGAAAAACACGTCTTAAAAATGACTTCTAACTGCCTCCAAATCTAAGTTTTGAAGTCAAAATGAATGTTTTAAGCAATAAAAAGCTCAAAAATGCAATAAAAAGGGTTTTTAACCTAAAATTACTTATTTTTCCTTCAAAATCGAAACACGATATGGGTAACATAGGTCACCGAAAAGAGGGGGGTGTAGGGGGGGGGGGCACCCCCCCTACGGCCACCTACCCCCCCTAACGCCCTATTTTGACCCCTCCCCCCCCCATCGACCCCTTGAACCCCTGACCCCCCCCCTGAGGCCCATTTTTGACCACCCCCCCCTAACTAGAATTTCCCAAAAAATGCTTAAAAAATGGTCAAATTTCGTCAAAAAATTGTCAATTTTGGTCAAAAAAATGGTACCCGGGGTGTGACCACCCCCCCTGCTTTTTTTCAAAAAAAACACCCCGGGGTGTGTCGCGCGCCCCCTCTACGTCAAAAACCTCCACCCCCCGGGGGGTGGACCCCCCCCCCTGAGCCGTCGAAGGTCGGTGACCTATGATGGGTAAAATGCACGAAAAACAATATGGGTATTTTGCGTTTCTCGGATTTTACCCTCCTCCCTAATTTGGGGTTTAACCCCCCTCCCTACCTCGGACCAACTTGCCCATGTATAATTATGACCCCTCAAATATGGCGTTTTTCAACAATTTTATACGGGACAGATTGCTTAATAGGTATAACGATTTAAATTACAAATCATAACCTAAAAATACGGCTATTTTCTGTTTTAATTTGATACCTTAATCGTTAAGATTGCCTAATGCCTAATTTGATACCCTAATAGCCAATATAATAGCCATAATATAATCTGACCCCCTCCCCCTTGGGAAATTTTTGGGTACTTTTTTATACTAAATTTTCTTCCAAAAATGTGAATTTTCATCACATATTCATGCTTTTACACCCTTTTTATACCAGAATAGTGCTTTTTGTTCAATAAAATGTAGTATTATCATATAAAAAGAACAATTATTAAAGTTATTATGGTTTAAAACTGTTTTGCTTTGGACACCGGAACCCAACCTGACCCCACTCTAGATTTAAAAATTTCGCACCCCGGATCGACCCCCCCTAAAAAGCTAGGGGGGTCCGAACCCCCCTGGGACCCCCCTCCTAGAATTCAAAATTCGATTAACCCCGGGTAACCACCCCCCTAGCTTCCCCGACCGTTATCACCTATATAAAAGCCACTAACATTCCGGGAGTGGGCATTTCCAGACCGTGCACAGGTCTGAAACTCTATGAACTATTTTGTTGGTCCACAGATTCCTTTTGCACTTTGGACAAGCCTCTGCAAAACAAAACAAAATGCCTACTTTATTAACAATGTGGCTTTTTAACGGGGCGAATATCTGATGGGCTTGGTAGCATTTTTCACATATGCCCGTTTCACACTGCTGGCAACTATAGACTGGAAATCTTTGTTCCTTACACTGCGGACAACTAAATTTTAAAAACAATTTATAAAAAAAAAACAACAAAAATAATGGTTTCTTGCAAAACTTTAAACGAAAAGCGAACCATAATTTTATTGGCATACAGGCAGTGGCGTAGCCGGGGGGGGGGGGAGCGGAGGGGATACAGGCAGTGACGCAGCCGGGGGGGGGAGCGGGGGGGGGGGGGAGTTTATATGATCATGTAGTATTTCTCCAGCGATTCGGTCGAAGTTTTACTTCTGTTCCTATAACTTAATGTCTAATCATTTGTTTGTTCAGAACTGTGCACTGCCCCCCCCACCCCGGGGTTGAAACGGGGGGGGGGGGTGGGGAAATCAAAAATGGGGGGCACGGGGGGGTCAACTTTTTTGAAACGGGGGGGGCAATAAAACGGGGGGGAGCAAGCAGGGGGAAAGAAAAAAAAGGAGAAAAAAAGAGAAAAAAAGAAGGGAAAAGGGAAAAAAGGACAAAAAAAAGCGAAAATAAAGTAAAAATAGGTCTAAAATGGCCTAAAATACATTGAAATAGGCTAAAAACTGCAAAAAATTCGCGATGATGGCGTCATCATAGGTCAAAAATGGCGCGTAATTTTAGGGTACTTTTTTATTTTTTGGCGTGAGGAGGGAGCAATAAAACGGGGGGGGGGCAATAAAACAAGGGAGGGGGCAAATCCTTCAATAAAGCGGGGGAGAGCATTTCCAGACCGTGCACAGGTCTGGTTTGTTACTGCAGTAGCAGTACCAATCCGACGCAAAACGTCGGCCGGGGGTCTAAAGGGTGTTCTCCCAGCCGCCGGAGGGGAAATTTTTTTATATATGCACTAAAAATTGCTTGAAAATTGTCTCTAGCCAATCATATGGCTGTCGGTTTACTTTTGTTTTTATAACCTAATTTCTAAACAATTTCTTTGTTACATATTTTCAATTAATACAATGTTAAAATTTGTACTCTATCTCAATAAGGTTGTTATAATTCTATTAGACAAAATTGTGTAGAAATTAGGTAAAAAAACAAAAGTAAAATGTATGTTCACTAGCTCACGAGGGGACGATTTTTAAGCAGTTTTTAGTGCATATTTAAAAAAAATTTCGCCTCCGGCGGTTGGGGGACACTCCCTACACCCCCCGGCCGACGCTGGCGCCGCTACACGGAGCAGGTGGCGGCGCTTCGCGCCGTTTATGTGACAATTTTTCTCTCCCCCCAGACCGCCCCGCATGGGCGTAGCCAGGGGTCGAGGGGGTCTAGACCATACATGGGCACGGGGGGGGGGTTGGGGGGGTTAACCCCCCCCCAAATTCTGAGAAGGGGGTTTAACCCCCTCACTCAGAAGTGGGGGGGGGGGGGAAAAAGTTAACCCCCCCCCCCCATTTTGGAAAAATGAAGAAAAAAAATGTCTTTAAAATGACTTCTAACTGCCTCCAAACTTAAGTTTTGAGGTCAAAATGAATGTTTTAAGCAATAAAAAGCTCAAAAATGCAATAAAAAGGGCTTTTTGACCTTAAATTAGTGTTTTTAACCTATTTTTCCTTCAAAATCGAAAAACGATATGGGTAAAATGCACTCCAGAAAAAAAACGATATGGGTATTTTGCGTTTTTTGGATTTTAACCCCCCCCCCTAATTTGGGGTTTAACCCCCCCCCACTCCGGACCAACTTGCCCATGTATGGTCTAGACCCCCCTTTTCGGTCGGCAAAGGGAAAAATTTTGGGTTAGACCCCCCTTTGGGTCGACAAGTATAAAAATTTGGGGGTGTAGAACGAACGGCCATTTTTTTTAAATTTTCTCGCGCTTTACTCTGCTTAGCGCTCGACTAATTATATAGTCTCCACTTCTAAATTTGTGTCACTTTGTTTTGTGATCTTGGTATGACCATGAACACGCTGGACCCACCCTATTCTTAATGTTTTAATTGGTCTCCAGTTTCAAATTTGTGTTACTTTGTTTTGTAATCTTGATACGACCACGCTGGACGGACCTTTAGATTGTTATATAGTGAGATTAAAAATTTAAAGGCTAGGAGCAGTAATTTGAAAAACATTTTCTCGCACTTTGTATTGCTCAGTCAGTTGTAATTCAATGTACTCATTTTTCAGTTGTTAATGTATTAGAAATCAAAAATTTTAAGGTAAAATTGTTTGTAAAAATTTTTTTCTTTGTTTTATAAATTTTTTAATTGAATAATAGGAAAAAAATTGAAGTATGAGACATAAACAAGGCAATAAACACTTTTTTTAAAATTTTTTTAGCCCTTTTATAACGTTTAGGATTTGGACCCCCCTGGACCCCCCCTTTCGGAAATTTTGTTCAGGGTTGGACCCCCCTTTCCGAAATCCTGGCTACGCCCATGCCCCCCCCGAAATGAAATCCTAGCTACGCCACTGGCCGTATGGAAGAAAAAGAGGACTATAATAAAAAGAGGTATAACTTAAACGTATAACTTAAACTTAAACGGCTAATCAAAACTCCAATTTTTATTTAAAATACCTTATGGCAAACTCAATTCCTTCGTTTTGTCCCTACCAATAATAGGAACTCTGTGTTTATAAATGAATACTTCGCTACAGAAATCGTTTTACCTCACTGTTTTCTGCTGTAGCAAAACGTGATTTTTCAACTGATCGCAGGGGGTTGAAAGGCCGCACAATTCGCAATGTATCGAGGAGAGAGATGCTCCTTCGTCTAAAAGCCACTTATTGAAATTAATAGAAAACTATTCTTCTTCTGAATAAACCCGCCGTGGTTTCGAAACGTCAAGTAATAAAGTATTCTTTCAAGGAAATTGCACAACATTACACTTTTATTATCATGAATATTCTTCAGAAATCGTTAATTATGTAGGTATATTAATGATCAACGGGCATCACTAGTAATAACAAAAATATATAATAAAGGAAAAATGAGACACTTAGAACAAACTGCTTGTAAAAAAAGGTCCCATTTAAATGGGACCTGGTCCCATTTAAATGGGACCTTTTGATTTTGGTCCCATTTAAATGGGGTCCCATTTAAATAAGTCCCATTTAAATGGGATCCCATTTAAACGGGACCTATGTAAATGGGATCCCGTTTAAATGGTATCCCATATAAATGGGACCTATTTAAATGGGATCCCATTTAAATGGGTCCTATGAATAAAAAAAATTACA
>JASAMX010030873.1:0-41946 GCA_030248175.1 Microlaimidae sp. YZB2_3 | reverse complement strand
ACTGTGGAAGCACAGATCAAAAAATATGAACTTTAAAGAGGATTTTAGAAAAATTTCAAAAAATATTTAAAAGTGTTTAAAAGTTGAATTCTGACTTAGAAAAAGATGTTCTTATATCTCATGGATATGAGTTATTTTAAGATTGAATTGAAAAATCTGAATCTAAAAGATCTTCTCCCCAATTCTGCGTGAAGATGGCAATTATGAAACTGATGATTTAAAAAAAGCAAAAATATTTGGAGATTATTTCTCAGCTCAGTTTTTACTAAGGATGATAACATTTTGCCCAAGTTTGATTTTCATACTGTTCAGACATTAGAAAATATAAATTTTCCAGTAAAAAATGTTTTAAACTTTCTCCAAAAAGTTACCAAGCAAATTTTCACGTTCCCCCGACGGAATGCCTGCATTTTTCTTAAAACGCTTAGCTAAAGTTATTGCTGAACCTCTTTCAAAAATCTTTCAAAAGTCATTTAATACAGGCGAACTGCCATATGAATGGAAAACTGCTCTAGCTACACCAGTTTATAAAAAGTGTTCTAAATCTCGAAAAGAAAACTATCGTCCAATTTTACTCACTTGTTTTTCTTGTAAAATAATGGAACAAATAGTAAAGTTTGAGCTTTCTATCTTTTTTGTAAATATATTATTTCATCTTCAGCATGGTTTTAAAGATAAAAGCTCAACAGTTACTCAACTTCTTGATTCTTACAATGACTGGACCTTAGCAATTAATGATAAAAAATCCGTGGATGTAGTTTACTTAGACTTTGCAAAAGCTGTTGATACTGTATCACATCAAAAGCTTTTGTATAAACTGAGCAAATATGGAGTTTCTGGAAAACTATTAAAATGGTTGGAAGCATTTTTAACAAATCGAGAAATGAAAGTACTCATAATTGATTCTGTTTCATCAGCATATCAAGTAACAAGCTCGGTACCACAGGGTTCAGTTCTTGGTCCTTTCTTATTTTTGGTCTACATTAATGATATTGTAGATTGTGTAAAATATTCTGAAATTAGGCTCTTTGCTGATGATGCAAAGGTCTACACTAGCTTCTCAGAATCAAATGACAATAGAATTAAATTACAAGATGATCTGAATAGAATTGCTGAATAGGCAAATAAATGGCAACTTAATTTGTCAGAAAATAAGTGTGAAGTTTTTCACATTAACTATGCTTATAATAAAAACCAGATGGATTATTACCTAAATAATAAAAAACTGTCTGAAACAGATTTAATTAGAGACCTAGGAGTTTATATTACTAGTAACTTAAAGTTTACATACCATTGTCAAAAAATAGCTGCAAAAGCTATGAAAATAGCAAATCTAATTTTTAGATGTTTCAAATCCAAGTCTGTAAAAAATTATCTCACTGCATATAAAAGTTTTGTACGCCCTATTATTGAATATGCTAGTGCTGTTTGGAATCCATATATGTTAAAAGATAAGCACATTATTGAAAAAGTCCAACGTTCATTTACAAAACAAATTTTTAAAATGTTTAATTTAAGTATACTAATTATGAAAATAGATTACAAATCCTGAACTTACAATCTTTACAAGAGCGCAGAGAGAGAACAGATATGATTGAAACATTTAAAATAGTAAATCGCTTGGTAAATTTAAACCCAGATAAATACTTTCTTTTTAACACTGATCACCCAAGAGGTCATTCAAAAAAAATCAAACCACAACATATTAGAGTTAATTGTAGGAAATATAGCTTTTTAACAGAGTAATACATAAGTGGAACTCACTTGATGAAACTCAAATTAGTAAAAAATCAGCATATCTTTTTAAACAATCCTTAAAAACGTGACATATCTATATAAATTTACCTCAAAAGGCTAAATAAAGAGCTTTTTTTATCAAAAGCCTTTAGTCTTTTTTTTCTAGTAAGCCATGACTCCTACATATAATGATATAAATTTTTTTAAAAAAGTTATACCAGTTATTTGTTTATGTTGTAACTCAACTGGGTTGCATGTTTTTGTGTTTTTTTTCCTAACTGTGTTTGTGATACTTACTAGAAATAAAATCTATCTATCTATCTATCTAAGTAACTGTCGATTCTTTGGATGCATTCAAGAAGAGTTTTGGAACTGACTTAAATAAGCGCTCTTTTTGAGCCTTTAAAGTCATATCAGATAGCTATGTTCATTGATAATTAGTTACAATTGTGATTCATATTGGCGGCAATTAAGTCGCAGATTTGATGTTGTTGATGAAAAAAAAAAGAAAAAAAAATAGAAAAAGAAAAAAATAAACACAATGAAATGATGAAAACAGAAGAATTAAACTATGCATAAACTATGCTTAGTATGATATTAATTCTGTTATCTGATCATTAAATAAAATAAATAAATATAATGATATAAATTTTTTTTAAAAAAGTTATACCAGTTATTTGTTTATGTTGTAACCCAACTGGGTTGCATGTTTTTGTTTTTTTTTCCTAACTGTGTTTGTGATACTTGCTAGAAATAAAATCTATCTATCTATCTAATGTTATTGAAAACGAAATAACCAAAAAAAATTAAAGTAAATTAAGGTAAATTAAATAATATGATAAATAAATAATATACAAAGATAAAAGAAATAGAGGTAAAAAAACATAGATATAAGTGTAAGATAAGTGTAAACACATTTTTATTTTTGATCAATTAGTATCAAACGAGGAATATTCATTTTAAAATATGATCGTTAGAATAAAAATAAAAAGAGATAAAAAATACGACACTGAAACCCAAAATTTACAAACGTGTTTTAAATAAGTAAAAAGAAGATAAAAAATACGACACTGAAACCCAAAATTTACCCACGTGTTTTAGATAAGTCTGGCGCGGCGCCAGGAGGCTAAATCGTGTTTATGGAAAAGCCAAAAATAACTTTAATAGTTTACATAGACCGCCAAAGTTAAAAACAATTTTTTTTATTTAAAGCCGAATATAAGCTTGCTTTATGTTTACTGTTAAGTACAAAGTGCTTGTCACTAAAGTGACTTGTTATATAGACCTAACAAAACTGAGGGTAATGGCCCAATACCCAATAGCTCAGGCTTGTCTTTTCTTCGCCTAAACGGTACTTAAAAATACACGAATAAAACAGGTAAAATGAAAAATAAATCAGATTCCCTTCTTGAATGTCTAGCAAATTGTTTTTTTTTAGATTTTACATTTAAAGCAATTTAAAGCATTTAATTTTAGATAAGCAATCAGTTCTGCAAAAAATCTTGGCTGAAATTTTAACGAATGAATTTTTTAAACGTGCAAGTAATGGTATTATACTTTTAATTTTAACGAATGAATTTTTTAAACGTGCAAGTAATGGTATTATACTTTTTCAACATTTAAATCTGTATCATCGTTAATATGAAATATATCTTGCTACACCTACCTTGATTCTGTAGTTAAATATTCTTTCAGTCGTTTTGCTTCTGCTTAAAATTGAAAGTAACCGCACAGTATTTTATCAAAAACCTAAAATTAATTTTAGATTTAATAAAAATATATAAATTATATAGCTATGAAAACGCTCCAAGAATAGAACAGAAAAAAGGGTGTTTTATATATATATATACTAGCCTTAAAAAATGCTCTAAGAATAGAGCAGGAAAAAGGGGCGATTTTTCCCCGGGCGTATGTTTAGACAGAAAAGATGTGGACTAGTTTGAGATGGACATTATGTGGACTATAAAAAATTTGCATTTGGTTTGGCCAGCTGCTCACTAAATAAAAATTTCTACCATATGATAATGATTTGTTTATACATTGATCTAATCACACAGCACTGTTGCATTTTTTTAGTTTGATGAAATGTCAATTGAAAAAATCATACTTACAGCAATCTTTGACAAGCGCGACATCGCCACTTTTTCAATTTGAAGATTATATTTTTTTGTGTTAGTAACAACTATAATTTTAAAAAAAGGGACGATTTCGCGCTTGTCAAAGATTGCTGTGAGTATAATTTTTTCAATTGACATTTCATCAAACTAAAAAAGATGCAACAGTGCTGCTTGATTAGATCAATGTATAAACAAATCATTATCATGTGGTAGAAATTTTTATTTAGTAAGCAGCTGGCCAAACCAAATGCAAATTTTCTATAGTCCACATAATGTCCATCTCAGACTAGTCCACATCTTTTCTGTCTAAACATACGCCCGGGGAAAAAATCGCTCCTTTTTCCTGCTCTATTTTAAGAGCATTTTTGAAGGCTAGTCTAACATTTTTTTTAATTAAATTAAAAAATAACCAAATAAACTATAGTTTTAGCTGCGCAATGACATATGTTTATAATCATTCTGTTGCCGAGATATACTTTTTTAAATAAAAAATAATAATAATAAGATGATGAATTTAAATCACAAAATTTACCCACGTTGTTTAATTATAGTTAGTGCGGTGCAGTGGCGCTCCAGACAAAGTTTACCTACGTTCTCTAAATATAGTTGGCGCGATGACGTGCGCTAATGATTGCAATTATAATTCTAAAGTAAAAATAATAATAATAAGAAGATGATGAACATGAATTACAAAATTTACTCACGTTCTCTAAGTATAGTTGGCGCGATGCGGTGGGTTAAATTGCAGTGTGGCACCCCCGCACCACCGATGATTACCTACTGGCGAGTGGCGCTCCCGTGCCACCGACGCTTATTATTATTTTTTAATAAATACTAGCCTTGAAAAATGCTCTAAGAATAGAGCAGGAAAAAGGGGCGATTTTTCCCCGGGCGTATGTTTAGACAGAAAAGATGTGGACTAGTCTGAGATGGAGATTATGTGGACTATAGAAAGTTTGCATTTGGTTTGGCCAGCTGCTCACTAAATAAAAATGAATTAAAAAAGTACTCGGTTGTTTTCGCCGATTGCCGCGCGGTTGAAACAGATGGCGCTGGGAACTGGTTCTGTTTCTGCCACCAATTAAAACCGGTCTGCTTTTTTTGTGCGGTTTTTATGAGGGGATGTTGTTTGTCTGCTCTGTACAATCCTTATTGTTGCCAAAGGCTGTTATTGTGCGGTTGGTAGTTTTTATTTGTCTATTTTTCAAATTTTTTATTTTGATCAATAAATCGATAACAAGGGCTCTAAATCAAAAAAGTGTTTCCTAAGAAAGTTGCGTAATTCCTTCTTCTTTCTTATGAGCCCATGTTTATTTTTGATCAATCAGTAACGAATGAGGAATATCGCTTTTAAGGATGGAGCGTTGGAATAATAATAATAATAATAAGAAGAAGAAGGTTCTGATTTAAAAATTTACCCACGTTCTCTAATAATGGTTGGCGCGGCGCCACGGGGCTAAATCGCCCCGTGGCGCTCCCGCGCCACCCATGATATATATATATATATATATATATATATATATATATATATAAATATATATATATATATATATATATATATATATATCTTCTGCTTGAAATTGAAAGTAACCGCACAGTATTTTATCAAAAACCTAAAATTAATTTTAGATTTAATAAAAATATATAAATTATATAGCTATGAAAACGCTCCAAGAATAGAACAGAAAAAAGGGTGTTTTATATATATATATACTAGCCTTGAAAAATTCTCTAAGAATAGAGCAGGAAAAAGGGGCGACGATTTTTCACCAGGCGTATATTTAGACAGAAAAGATGTAGACTAGTCTTAGATGGACATTATGTGAACTATAGAAAATTTGCATTTGGTTTGGGCAGCTGCTCACTCAATAAAGATTTCTACCATATGATGATGATTTGCTTATACATTGATCTAATCACACAGCACTGTTGCATTTTTTTCAGTCTAATTAAATGTCAATTGAAAAATAATACTCCTAGCAATCTCTGACAAGTGCGAAATCGCCACTTTTTTAATTAAAAGACTATATTTGTGTGTAAGAAACAACTATAAATTTGAAAAACTGGCGATTTCGCACTTGTCAAAGATTGCTTTGAGTATGATTTTTTCAATTGACATTTCATCAGACTAAAAATGCAACAGTGCTGTGTCATTAGATCAATGTATAAACAAATCATTATCATATGGTAGAAATTTTTATTGAGTGAGCAGCTGCCCGAACCAAATGCAAATTTCCTATAGTCCACATAATGTCCATCTCAGACTATTCCACATATTTTCTGTCTAAATAGACGTCCTGGGAAAAATCGCCCCTTTTTCCTGCTCTATTCTTAGAGCATTTTTCAAGGCTAGTCTACCACTTTTTTGATTTAAATTAAAAATAGCCGAATAAACTTTAGTTGTAGCTGCGCAATGAAATATGTTTATAATCATTCCGTTGCCGAGATATACAACATTATATCCGGCAGTATTTCTCAAAAATACTGCCTCTGAAATAGCCTGCCCTTTAACTTTCTTTTACGATATGACTATGAAATCAGGCATATTGCCGAATTCTTGGAAAAAAGCTATAGTTTTACCATTATATAAAAAACGAGCAAGATCTGATTGTACGAACTATAGACCCGTATCCTTGACTAGTTATATAAGTAAAGTAGCTGAAAGAATTGTTAGCGATAAAATTTTGAATTATCTAAACCGTAACGGTTTCATTTCAAAGGAGCAATGCGGATTTTTGTTAAAATTTTCTACGTGGCGCAACTTTTAACAATGTTAAACGATTGGACGTCAATTATTAGCCGTGGCTTTTGCATTAATTCAATATATATCGATTTTTCAAAAACCATCGACACGGTCTGCCATTCCAAACTTATTTTAAAACTAAAAGCGGATCGTATAAATTATGAGCTTTTAAACTGAATAAACGCATCTTTATCAAATCGTACACAAGTTGTTGAAATTGAAGGTGAATTGTCAGATCCTGTGCCAGTAATTTCTGGAGTCCCACAGGGATCTGTGTTGGGTCCCACTCTTTTTTAACATATATAAATGACATGGTAAATGGTGTTAAGGGTTCTTGCGGAATAAAACTTTTTGCGGATGATAGTAAAATGCCTACGTTATTTTCTAATCTCAAATGCAATATCAAAAACATAGTTTTTTTCATAAATCTATATTGAACTTTATAAAGTAACTAAGCATTTCCAAAATGCGTCAATTTTTTTTTACTATTGTAAAATTTAATTGTGAAATTTACAAAACATAATTATTTTAAAGTTTTGATTTTAAACAATCAAGCAGTACATTTCTAATTATTTGAAATGGGTTGGACTTTATTAAAATTAAAAAGTCATCAAAAATTGTAAATTAAAGGCCATAAATTTTAATTTAAGTTTGTACTTTTTCTTTAAAATTTTGCTAATGTTTACAGAAGTTATCAAAATTTAAAAAAAAGGTTTCTTTGATTCTGAAAATTTGGTTCTGATTCA
Organism: Microlaimidae sp. YZB2_3; assembly: GCA_030248175.1. Classification (NCBI taxonomy): domain Eukaryota; kingdom Metazoa; phylum Nematoda; class Chromadorea; order Desmodorida; family Microlaimidae; species Microlaimidae sp. YZB2_3. The sequence goes on along the minus strand of JASAMX010030873.1, from coordinate 34,603 downwards.
TATTTTTGCAAAATATTTTATACATTGTTTTAGTTTAGCGATTTGATACGTTTAATATCTTATTTATTTTTAGCAATTTCCCGATTTTTTTAGTATTGTAAAAGTATAGGTGAAACCGATTTTATCCCTAAAACTTTCATTTTAAAATCATTCGCCAAAAACTAATTCAATTGTAAAATATTTTAAAATATGATTTTGCAAATGATTTTTCTGTTGCAAATGAATTAATCGACATTTGCACTTCTGTCCATAACAACTTCCCGCACATATTACTAAGTCAGTAACCGGATCAATCACATTTTGTACTCAAATCTCTTGAGGATTCCAGTATTTACCTTACCAAGGAGCTTTACCAAGGGTTTTATTTGGAAGACAAGGCATTTTATTATATTAAATCGACCATTTGACAATAAAAAAACTTAAATTTTTTTACAAAATGGTTTAATATTAAAAATTAAAAACATTGTTTTAACAATTATTTATCAAATTATTGAAACTGTAATTATTTTTACAAGTAATTACAAAAAAATTGTTTTATTTTTCGTCCCAAGGTTTATTTGCGCAGCCGTTTAGACAAATTTGTCACGTTTTATGTGTTGCATGTTTTGTTGAAATTACGTGCATAAGTTTCTTCTATTTTCCTGTACAAAATGAAATATATTTATTGTGACTTAATTAGTTTTTACTGAAAAAAAACCAAATCAGTTGGCAAAAAAATCAGTAATAATATTAATATTTTAATCTCCAATCCCTTTTAGTTTTTAAAAACTTTGCTTTCAAACTATAATATTTACGGTTAAAACATGGATCCTTTTTTTTGCAAAACGGTTACCTATTTTTTTGTTTTCAAATAGTGCTCATAATACTTTCTGTTCCTCGAAAATCCCGGCAATTTTATTTTGATTTCCTTCAGTTTAATTGCCCTTCTAAGCCCAGACCAAAGAAATTCTTTTGTTATCTATCTCAGGCGTGTGGCTCTATTTCCTCAAAACCTGTTGCCTCAAGGGAATGGTAGCCGCTCATCAAAGGAGTTCCCCCTAGAGAAACATGGGTCACATGATCACGTGTTGTCCTGGGGCATATTTGGCATATATTCCAAGACCAAAACTTTATTTCATTTCCTTTGGATAAGATGTAGAAATTAATTACCTTTTTGTGTTCATTTGAAAGAAAAAACACTGCATTTTAACCAAATAAATTAATATGGCTTTTTTATTCTGTTACAAATAATAAAATGACTACAATTTTTTAAAAAAATTACCGCAACAAAAAAACACCGATTTTCGCTAATAATCTGGGGCGGTTGGACGATAGTGTACAAAAAACACAGAAACACTGGACAAACCATTAAACATAGTTTAGAAAACAAACTCACGAAAATATTCCACTGTGGAAGAATACATGGAACAGAACATAATATTAAAAATAAAATAACTAAAACACAATGTTGGGGGGAAAATGCTGAAGGAACCGAAAAGAGAAAACACACGCCAAAGACCTAACAGGCGCGCGAGGCTACGGAAAGGAACAAGGGGGCGAGCGCGCGCTAATGTCCTTGTCGCTTGGATACCTTAATTTCCGCTCGCGAGCCACGCCTACCATGCGCTAATGCTGCGCTCGCTGCGCGAGTCATCAGTGAAAGTGACGTGAGCAATCGTGACTTCTGCGCCCCCTGTCTTGGGTGTTACACCGCGCGTGAAAGAGCAGACGCCTTTCCCCGCCTCGCCAGGAACCAGATATGGGGCAGAAAACGACGCCCTTCGCTTAGTAACACAAAAATGACTAATAAATATAAAATATTATTAATATGTATATTGTATGTGAAACAAAAACTTTTTTTCATAAATCTATATCAAATTATTTTAAAGTGACTTAGCATTCTAAATGCGCCCAATTTTACTATTATGAAATACAAAATTAGTATTAAAGTTCATTAAACAATCAAGCAACCCATTGAATATTTGGAATGGTTCGACTTATAAAATTAAAAAAGCATCAAAAAATGTAAACTAAAGAGCATAAATTTTAATTTAAATTGTACTTCTTCAAATTGGCTATGTACAAAAGTATCGTAATGAAAAAAATGCTTAATCTGAAAATAGGCTCTGATCTACTTATACATGCAGTAGCGAGTATACGTATACTATATAGAAATCGCGATTTTAATAATGTAAAAGTTACAATACAATAGGGAAACCGAATATGCCTATTATTTTAATTTAAAACATGAAAAACAAATAAACAAAAAAAAGATTCAAGTTTATGAAACATAAAATTGAAAAAAAACACACATTAAAAAAAGTTCACAAAACAAACACACCAAAATAATCTTCTGGGGAAGAATACATGGAGCAGAACATAATATAAAAAATAAACGGACTGATAACCTAATTATGGGCGGGCGGAAACAAAGTGCACAAAATATTTTTAATTCATGCAATTATTTACTGTAAATATGCTTGAGAAGTTTAAGCTAATGTTCCAAATTGAAAAAATTTGATAAATAATTATAAAAATATGGGTAATTAAGTTGCTGTTATTAAATTACTATACACTAAAATTAAATTGTAATCTAAAATCTAATTTTAAAAAATCTAATTTTGTCTGGAGATTTAGTTTCTAAAATATCCCACATATGCTCTTATTGTTTTTCATTAATTAATGTTTTTCAAAACTTATTTCGCTTTATGCAGTGTTACAGTTATGCGATAAATTGGTAAGTTCGAATTGTATGCGTTGCTATTGCGACCTGTTTTAAAATTTGAGCGATGTTTTAATGCGGCAAAACGGGTCTAGAATACTTTTCATAGAAATTCCGTGGAATTTCGAGATTTTTTGACCTTTTTACATTTTCAGAACTTACCTTAAAGGTGCAGTACGGAATCAAACTTTTTGTCTTCGCTTTTGATAATTTTTTGTAAAAAACCTTACCCCTGTCATCAATAGCCCAAAAAATTTTTTTCAACAAAATATCTTCAGTGGTTCAGGAGTTATGACTCCCCAAAATGCTGTTTTTCAAAAATTCTGTACGTGAAAGATTGCTTAATGGGTATAACGATTTAAGTTAAAAATTATGCAGTTAAAGAAAGCGGCTACTTTCTACTTTAATTTGATATCTTTATTGTTAAAATTGGTGCAGTATTTCTCGGAATATTGCATTTCTCATACAAAAAATCCTCGATTTTTTTGCTAAAAACACAAAGAGAAGGAAAAAAGGTTGGGAAAACTTCATAAAAACGCTGCTGTCGTTTGGTGTTTTTAACGAAAAAATCGTTCATGTTTGTACAGAAAACGCAATATCTCGACAAATACTGGTCCAATCTTAACGATCACGGTATCAATGGAAGTAGCCGCTTTTTTTAAATGCATAATTTTTAACTTAAATCGTTATACCCATTGAGTAATTTTTCACATACAAAATTGTCGAAAAACGCCAGTTTTGGGGGTCATAACTCCTGAACTACTGGAGATATTTCGAGGAAAAAAAATTTTGTGGGCTATTGGAGGCAGTGGTAAGAATTTCCCAAAACTTATCAAAATCAAAGACAAAAAGTTTGACTCCGCACTCACCTTTTAACAACAAAAATCAAAACGTTTTTGAATGATTTAAACAATAAATAATGGCAAAAAGAGCCTAGTAAGTTTTATTGTTAAATTTCGAAATTTTCATCCTTTAAAGGTGCAGTATACTAATTCGATGTGTATGTTTATGTTGCATTTTAAAAATAATCTAGTACAAGTCCCGAGAAAAAAGACACCAAAAAACCCCGGGGGGCGTGGAAAACACGCGAAAAGAACAGAGAAGGAGAGCAAAGAGCGCAGAAAGACAGGGGGGGCGCTGCCGCCCGCCCGGAGCACCCACCACCGGCCCCCCGCCGGCGCGGGGCGGGCCCCCCGGAGGGCCCGCGGGGGGGAGAGGAGGAAGGGGGAGGGCGCAAAAAGGAAGACAAGAAACCAGAGGAAGAGAGGGCGCCGAAAGCCGAAAAAAAGAACGCGGGCGGAAGGGAGAGGGCCCAAAAAGAAAAGCAAAGCAAAAAAACACAAACCAAAAGAGGGACCGGGGAAAAGAAAATGCTGAAGGAAACAAAGTGCACAAAATAGTTTACTGTACATGTAATTCGGAAGTTTAAGCTTTAAGTTTTCACCAACAGCTAAAATAGCGTGGGTTGTTGTGTAAGTTGTAATTGTCGCACTGATTTAAGTGTTGTGGTGTAAAAACTAATTTTTTGTTAACTTGAATTTTTGAAAACAATATGAGCTTTGTAATTATCACCATTGAGACAATGGAGTTTAAAAATTTTTGTAATCAACCTCAATATTTCACGCAACGAATTCTCAGCACAAAAAATTTCAATTCTTAACTTACCGCATAATTTTAATTTTTGTTGACACAAATTTTGTAATAAACTCAAAAGTTTTCTGACACAGCGTTTTTTAGCAATGCAAATTTCATGCTTAATTATCATTTATTTCGTTATTATAAATCATTTATATCAATATAAAAAATGTAAACTACACAAAAACAAGGAGAACAAAAAGGTTTTACACAAAAAAATGTAAAATATCTCCTATTAACAAGGTAATTTGAGCCCGGAGTTGTTTTTTACAATAGTGCTAATTGTCTACTAATCCAGCCATTTCTACCGCAAATATATACATTCCTACCCCCAAACATGCTCCGGAGTTCCTCCCATTTGAAACGAAGAGAGCTCCGGAGTAAGAGTAACGCCGCTTAAAGCAATTTCAAGTGTATTTAAGTTTGAAATATGTTTCAAGTTGTTCTATTTGCAAATTTATTACTTTTTTTATTGTTTTAAAAAAGTTTAAAAAAAGAAATTAGTCCAAAATAAGGCAGAGTTCCTAAAAAGGAGCTTCGCTCTGGAGCTCCAGGGAACATTACTGAACCGGAAATCACTCCAGATAAGTGACAAAACAAATAAAAAACAAAAACTATTAGCTGTTTTCTTCTGAACACAAACATAGCAAAATGTAAAATAAAAATACACTGTTTTTAAGCAATATTCAAAAAAAAAATGGCAGTAGATTGCTGTTGATCGCACGAGATTGCTGATAATAAATTACTATACACTAAAATAAAATTGAATATTGTAGTCTCAGCTCTTTTTCGAACATGCCAAGCTATTTTAATACAAAATCATTAAATGTGTTTATTAAATAAAATTTTTGAATTGGCGCTACCTAACAGACTCTGAATGGAATTATTATAAATTGTAAAATTAATTTTGAAAATTAATCGAGCAATTTCCGTAAAATACCACAAGTATTAACACACAAAATATTAGGGCAGGAGTTCCGCAGTGTTTAACAGATTGAATATCGTTGAGTCACAAATTTTGTTTCGTTAAGAATAACAAAATCCCGAAAATTTGTTGCATCGGAGCGATAACAACAAAATTTTTTTTGTTATAAAGTATAAAATTCGTCGTGTTGTGCAGATTAATTTTATCCAAACAGAATTACGAAGTTTCTTTCATTGCTTGTGTTAAAGTTGTAATCATAATAATTTAAAATATTGCAATTTTTTTTAAAATCTTAATAATTGACCAACAATTATGGTTATCAGCCAAAATTTTCGAAACGTTTAAAATTGTACGGAGAATGACAAAAAAGATTAAAAATGTGCGGCTATGACGGTGGACGCAGAATCTCGTCTTTTCGGAAACTACACGTAAATTTACAGTTATGGTTGCGAAAATTTTTCTGCCGAACGAATATTAATAAAAATTTAAAAAATCTTGCAGGGCTACCAAAAAGCTTGAGTTTGAAATTTGGTTTAATTCAAAAAAGTATAAAGTGAGTACTGACATTTTTTAGGAAAAAATTTAATTTTGTTTTTAAAGTTGAAGTGTTTTTTTTTGTTTAATCACCCTTAATTTGCAACGCAATGAAATCTCAGCACAAAAAATTTTTCAATGCATAATATACCGCATAATTTTAATTTCTGTTGACACAAATTTCGTAATAAACTCAAAAGTTTTCTGACATAGCGCTTTTTAGTGATACAAATGTCATGATTAATTATCATTTATTTTGTTATTATAAATCATTTATATCAATATAAAAAATGTAAAGGGGGGAAATATAAAATTACTCCTACTAACAAGTTAATTTGAACCAGGAGTTGTTTTTTACAATAGTGCTAATTGTCTACTAATCCAGCCATTTCTATCTTAAATATATACATTAGTGATGTACCCCCAAACATGCCCTGGAGCTCCGCCCATTTAAAATGAAGAGAGCTTCGGAGTAACGCTGCTTAAACGAGACAATTTCAAGTGTATTTAAATTTGAAATATGTTTCAAGTTGTTCTATTTACAAAATTATTACTTTTTTATTGTTTTAAAAAAGTTTAAAAAAAGGATTTAGTCCAAAATAAGGCTGAGCTCCTAAAACAGATATTCGCTCTGGAGCTTCAGGGAATATTACTAAACCGGAAATCACTCTAGATAAGTGACAAAACATAAAAAACAAAATCTATAGCTGTTATCATCTAAACACAAACCATTTTTTTAGCAACAAAATTGTTTCTAAATGGAACGCCCTATCTGAGAAACAAGTTTTCGCTAATTTGTTAACCGAATTTAAAAAAAGTATTATAAACGGCTCATATTAGTATGCTTATCTGTTAAAGCCTTTGAGTCGTGTTCCAGTAAACTATGTTTGAATGATTGATTTGACTCGTTGATTTGATAAAAAATGCAAGTGCGTACATTATTGTTTTAAACATTTCTTTTTTTTTTTTGGTTATTTGTAACAAACACTTTTGACTTTTGAATTAGCAAAATGTAAGTTAAAAATACTTGTTATTAAGCAATATTTAAAAAAATCGCACGATTGCTGTTGATCGCACGAGATTGCTGTTAATAAATTACTATACACTAAAATTAAATTGAAATTTGTAGTCTCAGCTTTTTCTTTGAACATGCCAAGCTATTTTAATACAAAATCATTAAATGTGTTTATTAAATAAAGTTTTGAAATTGGCGCTACCTGACAGACTCTGAAATTATTATAAATTGTAAAATTGATTTTGAAAATTAACCCAGCGATTTCCGTAAAATACCACAAGTAATAACATACAAAATATTAGAGCAAGGAGTTCACCAGTGTTTAATAAATTGAATATCGTTGAGTCACAAATTTTGTTTCGTTAAAAATAACAAAATTCCGAGAATTTGTTGCGTTATGAACTTGTCGTGTTACGCAAATTAATTTTATCCAAACAGAATTACAATGTTGCTTTTTGCTTGTGTTAAAGTTGTAATCAAAATAATTTAAAATATTGGAATTTTTTTCAATTCTTAATAATGGACCTACCTAGCATTACAAAATTTTGGGTCCACGATCTCGCCGCGACATCAGAATTGGTTATGAAACTATTCATTTTACTGTCTCTCAGGTATTATGTTTTAATTAATTTAATTACAATGAATAACTTTATCAAAGGTGAAAGGCATGCTTTGCTGTATAGGTACCCGTTTTGTGTAAGCCATGTGTTAATACTGCAAAGTGATTTCAGACTATACTTTTCATAGAAATCTCGAGATTTTTTTAACATTCTTACAATAGCGCTTTCTCCCCATAGAAAAACAAAATAAAAACGATTTTGGACAATCAGATATGCAAAAAAAATCGAAGCATTTTTTGCTGTAAAATTTTTATTTTTTTATATGTTTTCCCATATTAAAATTTTCAAACGAAAATGCAGATAAATATATTTTGTTGTTTTTTAGCAAATTTAAAATTATTGCAAATTCAAAAAATTCGTTGGATATTATAATGTTAAAAATTACAATCGATTGCTTTGCAGCGTTGGGATGTCGTTTGTGTATTTGTTAAAAAAATTAAATTTTCCTATTAAATCCGTTTTGTATTGGTAGTACAACAAAACAAATCAAGACCATGTTTCATAGAAATTTCGAGTTTTTTTTGCGTTTTTTAATTATACAATTCGTTTTTGAACAAAAATGCATAGAATATATTTTTCGTTCTTTTAGACGTTTTTGCATTTTATTTTTATATCTATTGGCACCATGTTCGAATTTTTTCAAGTATATATGACATTGCATGTTAATTATGACAATAAAACTGTATATAATACTTTATTAGAAATTACAGCAACAAAAAAATATAGAATTTACAAAATTTTAATATCACAGGTTACTATATATTTTTAGTTCCCTTTCAATATAGTTTTCATTTGGAAGTGCAGTGTTTTTGTACAGTTTCTGCTTTTCAAAATTAAAATTCCATGTCATTGTTTCAGCGGATTATTCTTTATTTTTGCCTAAAAACACCAAAAGAAAATTGTTTATACTAAATGCATGAAGTTTGCTTTGGGGGAATGTAATATGGAAACATCAATATAACAATATATTGTAAATTTTATCAAATTTTATGAAATTTTTTATCAAATTAAATTTTATGCACCCTAAATTAACATTAGTTTAGTTTTGGTTACTTTTTTTAGTGCTAATTGTCTACTAATCCAGCCATTTCTATTTCAAATATATACATTAGTGATGTTCCTACCCCCAAACATGCTCCAGAGCTCCGCCCAATTAAAACAAAAGGAACTCCGGAGTAACGCCGCTTAAATGAGCAAATTCAAGTGTATTTATGTTCAACAATTTACAACAATTACACACCAAAATAATGTGGATGGAGGCAACAACACCAATAATTAAAAATTACAAAAGTGCATGTTTCTGCGCATCTCGGAAAAAGCATTTTCTGAAACCGGGTCATCAGCACCATACCCACCTGAATAAAATTGACCTCATAAAAATATTATTTAAATTTGAAATTTTATGCAATTTTAGGTATAAAAAAACTTATTTGCAGTTTTTAAAACAAAAAACATGTAGTCAATTTTGTATCAAGTGAGTTTTGGACATGCACGTCTACAGTTATGGTTACGTACAATGTAAATTTTTCTGCCAAACGGATATTAATAAAAAATCGTAATTTGATCAAAAAAAAACAATTTATGGTTGAATTATATCTGGCTGACACTGAAAACTATAATGCAGACATGAAGGGATCAATTAAAAATGTGCGGTTATGACGTTTAAAAAGAAAACAATAAGAATGCAGAATTTCTTTTAATTCCATCTTTTCACAAAAAATACAAAAATTAACCAACTTTATCCCTTCAAATTTTAGCTGATAACCATAATTGTTAGTCAATGAACCTACCTAACATAACAAAATTTGGGTCGGCGGTCCCACCACGAAACAAAGTTCCTCTTAAATTAAATGCATTTTTTTATATTATTTTTGAAACTAGAAATACTACAAATAATACAACATCTATTTGAGAAATTTTAACGTGCTTTTTTGTATTAAATTAAAGCATTACAAAATGTTTTTTTTCTGGTTCACCGAAATAAATTTACATATGAGAAACCTTAGTTTTTTCTAAATCGTTTTTTTGTTTGGTCAAAAAATCGGGTTTTTTACAAAAAAGGCCCAAAAATGAGGCTTCAAGGTTTTTGGCATTATGAAAATAAAATATTCTCATTTTGTCAAAAATCTCGATTTTTTCGTTTTGATTTAGGGTTGATGGAGCCTTGGGAACTTGAAGCCAAAAATAGGGAACTTGGAGCCGTAAGTGGGGAACTTAGAGCCTAAAGATGGGAACTTGGAGCCGAAAAAAAAATCGCTAAAAAGTTTACCTAAGCCTAAGCAAAGCCTAAATCTAACCTCAAACCAAATTTTTCTTCAATGCTCTAAGTTCTCATTACTCATGGCTCCAAGTTCCCAAAAATTTTCGATGGCTCCCAGTTCCCTGCTCAAGGCTCTAAAGACCCCGTACCTTCGTTTTGTTGAAAAATCAGGTTTTTGTTTTTTACAAAAAAGGGCCCCAAAAATGGGGCTTCAAGATTTTTGGCGTTAAGAAAATAAAAATTTCTCCTTTTGACAAAAAAATAATTTTTTTGGATATTTACAAAAAAGGGCCCTATAAATGGGGCTTTGAGATTTTTTGGCTTTGTGAAAACAAAATAGTCTCGTTTTGTCAAAAAAATCGGTTTTTTTTTGTTTTTTACAAATAAGGACCCCAAAAATGGGGCTTCAAGATTTTTCGCAGTCTTGTTTTGTCATATGCCGCTTCATTGCGAAGCCGATTAACCTCTTTAATCTTGCGCATCTTGCTGGAAAAAAAATTAATAATAACATTTGCAGTTTCAACTTAAGCCAGATTTATAAATTTATTGTCATAAAAGTGCATGTTTCTGTGGGCCTCCGAACGGCCTAGGATAGACCGTTTTGGCGACCACTTCTTTAGCACCATACTCGCTTCAAAGTTGTAAAAACACATTTTATTTACTTTGATAAAATTTATTGAGAAATTAAAAAAAAAATTATTAAATTTTAATACATAGCAAAAAACTTGGATGTGCTTCTACATTTACTTTACTGAAAACTTTTTATGTAACTTTGAAACGGGTTGTGGACATGCTTTTACAAATAAAAAGTCACTAATTAAAAGAAAATTATGAAATTAACAAATCAATAAAATCTTAAAATTAGAACTTAAATCGTGTTGCGTCCCACGCAAAAATTGATGTACAAAAGGGTTATCAGTTTTTATTTTTTAGATTTCTGTAGCAGGAGTATAATATGCTAATGTTTCCAAACGCAACTGCCTTGCGTCATCAATTTTTGTTAAGTCTTTGTGAGCACCAGTTTTGTGAAAGTCAAACAAAAAAGACAAAAAGCAACTAATTAGGAATTTACATTTTAATTTTAGGAGGGGGGTGCCAGGGGGGATCGTTTTTTTGTTTAAACAATTAATTTTTTTAGTTATTTACAAAAAAGGGCCCAAAACTGGAGCTTCAAGATTTTTGGCATTGTGAAAATAAAATTCTGCAAAATTGCAGTTTTTTTTGTTAAAAATATCTCGAGATTTGAGGCGAAAAATTAACTGGCTTTTTAAAGCCCGTGATTTTTTTTAAATAAACATGAGATCCACGATATATACCGCTAATGAAATAATACATGAAATTATTTGGGAAATAATGCAACTAATTACTTTAAAATACAATAAAAATAATTGATGCCGGCTTTAAAATCAATAATATAAGAATCAGCAAAAAATTTTTATTTTTTTCTGAAAAAATAATTTTTGAAAAGAAAAGTCTATTTTATAATATTTTTTAGTGAAAAAAATATCTGGATAATATTTTTTGTAAAAAAGATTTAGTTTGAAGAAAAAAATAAGCCCTCTTTTAAAAGTACTTTATTATTTTCTTAAAAAAATTTAACCCAAAGCAATTATGGAAAAAAGGCAAAAGTCAAGCAAAGAAGACAAAAAGGAGTTTGGCCCTTTAAATATCAAGTATATTCTGGGCCCAACACGTGATCATGTGAGGGAAGTGTATCCCAGCAGAATAACAATGAGGGGCTGGCTAGAAAAGGGCTGGAGGGCAACATGTGTTGAGGATGGGAAAGGACATGCCAGGTGTAGGATGAAAAAAAATTGGATTTGTTTTGAAGGGGAACATTAGTTTGTTTGATCAGAATATAATCGCTTGCATATTATAAACAAAAATATATAATATACCGAAAAATGTGCAACTCCTATATAAAAAAGTACAGAAAAGGTGGCCTTTATAATGAGCCTCTCCATTTAAATGACACTCTCCACTATAATGGCATAGAAGCCATTTTAATAGGGCGAAAATATACTGTTCGCCTACGTTATTCTGTACAAATGTGCGCGAATCAATAAAAACATTATATTTTATTTGGGGGATGCGCGCGCATTTAGTGTAAAGTGACCTAGGGGAACGGCATATTTTCCCGCGTTAAAATGGCTACTATGCCATTATTATGGAGAGTGTCATTTCAATGGAGAGGCTCCCCGTTTCAATGGACAGTATTAAACCATAACGGGGAATCTCGTGCGGCCCGGACAGTATTAGACTTGTGAGTATATATGAAGTGAAATTAAGTCAATAAATGGCTATTATAATAGCTTCCTCTCCATTTTAACTCGGCAAATTAAAATGGCTACTATGCCATTATAATGGAGTGTCTTTTAAATGGAGAGGCTCATTATAAAGGCCATCTTTTCTGTACTTCTTTTATATAGGAGTTGCACATTTTTCAGTATATTATATATTTTTGTTATAAATAGGAATTTTGTACAAATCTCACTGTTTTAGAATTTTCCTCAAGACAAATATAAAATCAAATACAAATAACTGAGCCCAGGCAAATATTAGTGTTAAATTTAGAAATTTTTATATATAAGTGAAAAAAAAACACGCAAAGAAAAAAGGAAAAATACAAATTCTCAATAAAAAATGGGCAAAAAAATTAGTCATGTTACAACACAAGTTTAAACAGGTAAACTTTTTTCATCAAATTACGGTTTGTTGCAATAATTTACAGGGGAAACAAAAGCGAAAAATAAACAAGAGTTTTTTATTGTAAAAATCGTATTTTGATCGAAAAAAAAACATAACACTTACACGCACATTAGAAACAGCAATTCAAGGGAATGCTGTAAATTTTTGCAAAAACAATTAAAAATAAAACAAAGAATTCTAAATTGTTAAATTTCGTAAAAAAAAATTACAATCGCCAAAAAACAACGAATAATAAAGCATCTTAAATTTTTAAAAGAAATTAGAATTGTTGAATTTCGTAAAAAAATTGAGATTTCCAAAAAAAGAAACAAACAAATATTGAGGTGTAAAAGTAATTCCAAAATTTTTTAAAATTGTTAATTTTTGTAAAAAATTACGGCCGCCAAAAAACTAATATTAAGTTTTAAAAAGCATCTTAAATTTTTAAAAAAGATCAAAAAAATTACAAAAGTGCATGTTTCTGCGCATTTCAGAAAAAACATTTTCTGAAACCGCGTCATCAGCACCATACCCACCTGAATAAAATTGACATCATAAAAATTTTATTTAAATTTAAAATTATATGCAATTTTAGTTATAAAGAAACTTATTCGCAGTTTTTGAAACAAAAAAATGAAGTCAATTTTGTATCAAGTCAGTTGTGGACATGCGCGTCTACAGTTATGATTACCTAAATTTTTTCTATGGAACGGATATTAATAACATAAAATTTTGACTTGTTAAGCCCTATAAACCAATATTTTACATTGAAAACGCTATAAATTTACTAAGTATATCACTAAATTAAAAAGAGAAAATACAAATTCCCAATAAAAAATGGGCAAAAAATTAGTCATGTTACAAAACTAGTTTAAACTAGTGTTGTAAAAAGTATTGATTTTGGATTATTTTAAGTAAAAGTAAAAGTAATTTGAAAAATTTTAATTTAAGTAAAGTAAGAGTAAAAGTAATTTGTAATTTTTTAATTTAAGTAAAGTAAAAGTAAAAGTAATGGTCAAAATTTTATTTAAGTAAAGTAAAAGTAAAAGTAAGACCTATTTTTTAAAGTAAAAGTAAGAGTAAAAGTATAATAAAAGTAATTTTGAACGGAGCAAAACACCGGTTTTTGGAGCTCCAAAGCTCTGTTCCAAAGTTTTTTTGCTAATTTTATGTATAAATTATCATTTTAATAAGTTTTTAGTCAAAATAAATGGTTTTAGCGTGTTAGTGGCATAAAAAATTGTCTTTTGCCATTTACTTTTACAAAAAGCCCATGGGGAATTTACCCTTTCAAATTACTTAAATTTTACTTAAATTAATTTAAGTATTTGCAGAGGAAAATCCGAGTAAGAGTAAAAGTAAAAGTATTTGAAATTTCAAAAGTCGAGTAAGAGTAAAAGTAAAAGTAATTGAAATTTCAAAAGTCAAGTAAAAGTAAAAGTAAAGGTAATCCAAAATCCGTTACTTTTATTACTTTAAGTAAAAGTAAAAGTAACTTTTTACAACACTAGTTTAAACAGGTAAAATTTTCTCATCAAATTACGGTTTGTTACAATAATTCACAGGGGAAAGAAAAGCGAAAAATAACCAAGAGTAATTTATTATAAAAATCGTAATTTGATCAAAAAAAAATCAATTTAACAAGTTTATTACATAAAACTACACCGTTTACATGGATTATACAAGTAAAAAACACGCGAAAAAAAAGGAAAATACAAATTTTCAATAAAAATGAAAAGTTAGGAGCTAAAATAATAAATAAAATAATAATAGATTTAAATTTTTTTGCTGCATCCACCAAGGTGGGTCGACTAAAGCCTCCTGGCTCCCACCTCGGCAAGTCGTATATAGTATAATTCCGCCATTACGAATTACAAACTATCTATATATAAATAGACGTAATTTCTGTGTGTGTGTGTGTGTGTGTGTGTGTGTGTGTGTGTGTGTGTGTGTGTGTTTTGTGTGTGTTTGTTTGTGTGTGTGTGTGTGTGTGTGTGTGTGTGTGTGTGTGTGTGTGTGTGTGTGTGTGTGTGTGTGTGTGTGTGTGTGTGTGTGTGTGTGTTCCCTAACTCCTCCCTAACCACCCAACGGATTAAGGTGAATGAAGTATCTTTAGAAGGCTTATACTCCAGGGAATGTCGTAAGGGGGTTGAAATTTTGAAACAACTTACATGGACATCTTTATACTTGACAACGCGTTTTCACCAAAGGGACCCCATGGATTTTGGAACTTAAAAAATTTTTTGACTCAGAATTGGCTCAAACTTATTTGAAAGAGTAATTAGGCAATGTAAAGCCAGAATATCATGATTTTTTTGGAAAAACGAACATGAACATCTTTATACTGGACAACGTTTTTTTCATTAAAGAAGGGAATTACCTTGCTCACCAACCACAAAAGAAATTGGGCTAAATGGGATATCATTGCAAAGCTTACTGTCCGGAGAATGTCATAAAGAGGTTGAAATTTGGAACAAAATTTGCATGGACATCTTTAGCCTGGACAAAACATTTTCACAAAAAGGGGAAACCTATGGATTTTGGAAAGTGAAATTTGTTTGTCTTTGAATTGGCTTGAACTTATTGATAAGTAATTATCCAATGTAAAACCAAAATGTCATGTTTTTGGTAAGGTTAACATGGACATCCTAATACTGGACAACATTTTTCACTAAAAAGAGGAATGACCTTCCTCCCCAACCAGCAAAAGGATTGGGCTAAATGAGATATCATTGCAAAGCTTACAGATAGGGGAATGTCATAAAGGGGCTGAAATTAAAAAAGATTTCCTGGACATCTTTTGGTTGGACAACACTTTTTCAAAAAAACAGGGCCCTATGGACTTTGAAAGTTAAAAAAATTTTAATCTTCAAATTGGCTCAAACTTATTAGTAAGAGTATTTCGCCAATGTAAAACTAGAATATCATATTTTTGAAAAAATGCAAATGAACATCTTTATGCTGGACAATGTTTATTTACTAAAAGGAGGAATGATCTTTCTCCTTAACCCCAAAAAGGATTGGGCTTAATAAGATATCATTGCAAAGCTTGAATTTCAAGGAATGTCATAAACGGATTGAATTTTTCAAAAAATAAATAACAAGGACATCTTTATGCTGGACAACACATTTTCACCATAAGTCCCCACATTTTCAACCACAAAACGGATGGGGCTAAATAAGGTATCATTGGAAAGCTTACAATCTGGAGAATGTCATAAATGGGCTAAAATTTAAAGAAAATAACATGGACATCTTTATATTGGACAACATATTTCTACCAAAAATGGAAGAACCTTCTTCCCCAACCACAGAAAAAAATGAGGATAAATGAGATATTATGGGAAACCTTATAGTTCAAGGCACATCATAAGGTGGTTGAAATTAGAAAAAAAAATTAACACGGACATCTTTATGCTGGACAACATATTTTCACCAAAAGAGGGAAAGATTCTTCTCCCCAACTAAAACTAGAGTGGGTAACTGAGGTATCACTGTAAAGCTTACAGTCACGGGAATGGCATAAAAGGGTTGAATTTTGAAAAGAGAATTAGTAAATGAATATAAAAAATGCGGGAAAAATTATTTGTCAGCCATATGGCTGACACGGGCTACTTGTTTATAAAAATAATACATATAATTTTTAGCGAATCATGCAGTACAGAAAATGTGATAAATGAGTTAAAACTGCTATAATTAAGATTTTTAAAATGACTTTGCGGCAAAACTAAACTAATGGCTTTTTTTGTTGGAACAAATTTATTTTAAAAAATTATAATGGGTTAATAAAAGACTTAAATCAAATTATTTGACATTATTTACTTATTTTGGTCCGTTCTGGGATGTGTGTAATATTAAAACAAAAATCACGAAAAAAAAAACCGGTCGATGCAATGTTTTTCCTGATTAAAAACTGATTTATGATTAAAAATGTCCCAGCTGATACCATTGCGAAAGTTGGCGTGCACCCGTTCATTTGTATAGGACGTTCCTAAATTTCAAAAAAAATATATTCCCTTTACCCAAAATTTCGTACAAGACAAAATGAGAATGCGCATTTCAAAGTATCTTATGTTATAAAAGAAACAAGGTTTTTAATTTGTAAAAAAAGCCTTAGCTTTAACTTCCTTTTCTGTGTCGAGGTCATTGGACCTTGGAAGCCGCTTATAAATTTATATATTTACTGAACCTAAACAAGTGAACAAATAAACAGGCAATGAATTGTTGTATTGATTTTTTAGGAAAGTAAATCTTTTTTGTTGGAACCTTTTGCCTTTTATTTACTTTTTAATGAAAAAGCGAAACTGAAAACAAATGAAATGACTCGCAAGAAAAAAAATAAACAACTAAGTTCATGACACAGGACGAATGAAAAAAAAGACAAAAAAGATGACGCGGTTTAGTCAGCGCTAGAGAAGCTCATTTTTTTAGCGCTTTTCTTTTTAAACCATACCGCATAATTTTTTTTTAAATTCAAAAGAAAATTAATAAAAAAAATATTTTTGATGCAAAATAATTTTTTTCATTTTTTTACAAAAGCAAAAATATTTTTGGAAAAAATATTCTCGCTCATAAAACAAAATATTTTATGAGCGAGAAAAATGCTGTTAGCTGGTGGCCACGCCCGTAATAAATGAGAAAAAAAACATTATAGTTTGGAAGTTTGAACATTTGGACATTTCTTTTGGATCTTCTATTAATAAACAAGAAGAATCTGCCAAAACCATTTACATTAACACGCAAAAGAATAAAATATTTGAGGTTATGAGGAAATATAGAAAAATAAGTTAAAAACGAAAATACAATACAAACAAATTTGTTTGCAGACAAATTAAATAAACCTAGCTGACCTCGATGAATCTGAATGTTGAATTGACAGTTTAACAGCAATTAACTTAAAATTTTGTGCAAAAACGATTTTATATGAAAGATCAAATGCCTATAAGCAATTTTTGGTCAATTTATAAAAAATGTGATATTTTAAATGCTAAATTTTGTAAAAATACGTGGTTTAAACAGAATTCTGCATTCCAATTTGTTTTGTTTTTCTAACGTCATTTTTGAAAAATTAAGAACACAAAAAATTTTGCCTTAATTTATTGTAAAAATCGTAATTTTATCAAAAAACTAATTTAAGTAGTGTGTTACATGAAATTACACAGTATACATGGATTATAAAAGTAAAAAAACACGCGAAGAAAAAAATAGGAAAAGACAAATTCTCAATAAAAACGAATAGTTGGGGCTAAAATAATAAATAAAATAATAATAAATTTAAATATTTTTGCTGCATTCACTGGGTGGGTCGACTGAAGCCTGGCTCCCACGTCCGCAGGTCGAAAATTCCTCCATTACAAATTATTTACGAACTATGAACTATTTATAAAAATAAATAACAGATTCTAAATCTTTAATGGCAATATTTTGGTAAATTTTGTACAAATAAAAATATATCTGTCTAGTGAATTTGTTTCGAATATAAAACGGTAACATATAAGAAAGAAGTTTTAAAGGGATCAAAAACTTAAACAGATATGTTTAAAAACATAAAAGAAATATGGATTATTATGTTTAAATAAACCGTTGAAAAATCACTATACTCACAAATCTCAACTTAATTTGCCACTTTATAAAAACATAAGACGCATATAAATTTAACGGCAAAATCTGGGTAAGTTTTAAATGGACGAAAAATAGCAGCAACCGGTAAAAAAAGTTTTTAACAATTTTAATTATTTTCGCTCCCTTGTTTTCGCCCTTGTGTAAAGAAAATCTGCATTATGCAAATAAAAAAGAATGCTGGGAGTTCCACCCTCCAGATGTGGGGTTAATCGACAAAGGCCAGGTAAATGAGGCCTCTGCTCTTCCCGTGAAGAAAGGGTGAGCGGGAAAGTGATGATTGCTTATGTCATTTTCACTGAAGGACGCTTAGGAGCGCAGCCAATCAGCGCGGAAGGAATCGAGCACATTTCCAATTTCCTTGTCAAATGTCTGATTTACTTTTTCTACGCATTTTTGTCCGCCTTTGGCCCCACGGTGGATAGTTTATTTGAGAGTATTTTTCAACGATTTATGAGGAATATTCATGATAAATAAAACTGTAATGCTGGGCAATTTCCTTAGAAAAACGTTTTATTACTTGACGTTTCGAAACCACGACGGGTTTCTTCTTCAGAAGAATGGTTTTTCTATAACAAAGATAGAATAAATAAATTTAGATATAAATATTTTTAAAAACATGTCAATAAAACGTATACGGTTATATAACAAAAACTTCCGACTGTTATTTAAAAACATTTTAAACAAGCAAGATAATAAAAAAACATTTTTGGTAAAAACATAACAGTAATTAAAACACAGTCTAATATATAAAAGAAAAAGTTTTTGTAAATAATGGGAAAAGGAACAGGAAACAAAAACGAATCATTAAAAGGTCCACATAGTCTAAGACTTTAAACAAGTTTTTCCAATGTGCCAAAATTGCAAAAAAGTTAAGTAAAGAACAATAAAAGAGACGCGGGATTCTCGGTTGCTATTGGTTTTATCTGTTGTTTTTGCACTTTCACTAAAAAAACTATTTTTTCTACAAAAATAATGTTGTGTGTGAGAATAACTAGACTTAAAAAATGCAGTAAAGAATTTTTGTTTTCGATTTCGACTATTTTTTGACAGGATTTTGTTCTGTGTTCCAAAAATTTGTAACTGATTTTTATTTTGTTCAAATATCTTTAGACCACGTAAAAAAATCCGCAATAAGGATTTTTGGGGCATTTTATCCTGGAACAATGTCTTCTTTGCTGCAAAAAGTTTTGTTATAAAAATACAAAAAAAAGTAACATGCGTCGTATTTTTAAATTTATTTAACACTCTAATTTATTTTGATTTAGTGTTTAGTGTTAAGCGAAATATTAGTGTTTTCCTGAAAAAAAAACCCCTGAGATCGTTTTCCATTGTTTGTGACAGATGTTTTATAAAATTTTATTTTTTTCACTTTTTTTGTTAAAATCTCTTTTGAATAAATCATTGTAAAATAGTAAAATTGACACTTTCATATTACATACGATATATATATATATATATATATATATATATATATATATATATATATATATAGTATATATATATATATATATATATATATATATATATATATATATATATATATATATATATATATATATATATATATATATTATATACATCATATACATATCATATATTACTTTGTGCTCCAAAGTCTAGTAATATGTTAGGGCCAAAAACAGAGCATTCTTTTTTACTAATCAAATTTTAGTGCAAAAATTTATAAAAAAACCAAAGTATTTTTATAATCATTTTGAAACCTTGATTAATATTTTTACAGTCTTTGTCCAGATTAAATAAAAAGTTTCATAAGAGACTTAAATTTAGCATTTGAAGAGTGTTTATTAGAAATGTGCGTTGAAATCGTGTAGGAATACTTGTACGACCCTTCTTACGTGTAGCGAAAATTCCCCTAGCAAAATACCACGGGAATCGTGAATCTGTTGTTCTTCTGACTTTCGCCTCATGAGTAACCCTGACAACTCTCTTGTTTCAAATTTTATCTCAAGTTGTGCATAATTAAAATGAGCGCCTATCGTTTTAATGAACGAAATAGTGGGGAAAACGGCGCGCCAAACTCCCCACTTGTGTAGGAAAAATCCCTATAGCAAGATACAACAGGAATTGGATTACCCTGGAATCTTGGTCCCTCAGGGCATTGCAAATGACCCCTTTGTAATAGTGGGCAATATGAGCAAAAACAAAAACGCATATTGATATTATGTTTAAAGAATTCCAACACCATAAGCATTGCGTGTGTTCCACATTACTGCACTCAATATTTGGACAATTGTTTGTGAATGCACTTTAAACTTTTTATTTAATAGCATGGTTAAAACACATAATAAAAATCAATGTTAAGACATCAAAATTTTTTTTCACAGAAAATGTCTTTTATCATTGGATTTAAAAGATAAACCACTGAAAAGAGTGAAAATAAAACAATAGAAATAAAATTTTGGCATTTCCGTTTGATACCTTAAAATAAAATCCAATATCTGCGTTTGCCAGCACAGTTTCTGCCCTTAAACATCTAGCTCTGAAGCTTAGACCGTTCAAAAAGAAGGAAGCTCCAGAGCCCTTTTAAACAACTAATTGGTATTGTATCTAACTGGAAAATGCTCTGAGTTTTTTTTGTTTACTTTTATATGAATTTCGTTGACCTTTTTAATAGTTTTTTGAATAATTTTTTTCACCTCTTTAAAAAACTCTACAAAAAATTATCTACTGCTCAAATTATTCAAAAAAATAGTGCACGAAATGGATCAAAACTTGGAGGGAGCTCAGAACGCACAAAAACTAAATCTTAGAGCTTAAGAACATCATAATAGAGGCAAAACTCATTGAGAAAATAAATTACGTACATCTTCTATTGGGGTCAAATTATTACTACTAAAAGATCTGTGCATATACTGTCTTGACAATGCTTGTCACTACATTTAAAACTTACAATGTTTTATAATGCTTGACACGACATTTAAAACAAATCACAAAAAGTTAATATATTCTTGTTTAAAAAACATTTCAAAAAAAATTAGCAAATCAATTTTATATCCTAAAACAATAAAAAGTCAAAACCAGAAATATAAATTTTTGACTTAAATATATTAACACTTTAACAAAGTTTGACGATTGTTTGTTTATAAAAAGCTAATATTTGCTTATAAATAAACTATAATTATACTAAAGTTTATTTAATTTAAAAAAAATAGACTCAAATATTATTCTTAAATATTACAATACTCAAATAATAAAAGACGTTATTTCTAAATTAAACTCCAGAAGAAATGATTTTTTGTTGATACTCTATTTTTGATGACAATTTATAAATTATTTTTGCAATAACCGAGAAAATACTTTTAAAATTAAATTTTTAAAAGTAAAGTTTTGTGAAAATAAAATATATTTGTCAAAACTATTATAATATTATAGAACCATCTCTTTGTGAAAAAATCACCACAGAAAAATTCACTACACTACTATGTTAATTTTTTTCTAAGTCTTAAAGCGAAAATTAAGAAATGCACAAGGTGAGGTGAGTAGGAATCCACCGGGTCAGAATTATTGCTGATGCCGGGGCCGGGGCCGGGGTAGGCAAATTTTGATTTGTCGGGGCCAGGGCCAGGGTAGAAAATTTTGCCGCGGCCAAGCCGGGGCCGGGCAGGCAAAAAGTTTAGCAGAATTTGTAATTTTGGTCGTTTTTTTCCAACAATTCTAATTTTTTACTGTAAATTATTTGTTTCAGATAATTAATAATCACATTTAAGAATTTAATCACTTGTGTAAGTAGAAAAACTTAAAAGTTTTTTTAACCACAACAAAAAAATATTTAAATATTTCGATTTTTTAACCTTAAAATATTATTTTATTTAGTATTCACTACCGTTGTAAAAAATAATGAATTTTGATTATTTTCAGAAAAAATAAAAGTAATTTTAAAAAAAATAATTTAAGTAAAGTAAGAATAAATGTAGTTTTTAATATAATTTAAGTAAAGTAAAAATAAAAGTAACGATCGAAATTTTATTTAAGTAAAGTAAAAGTAAGACCTATTTGTTAAATGAAAACAAGAGTAAAATTATAATAAAAGTAATTGTGTAACCGAAGAAAACTTCGATTTTTGGAGCTCCAGAGCTCCAAAAAGTGTTTTGCTATTTTTATGCATAAACTTTTATTTTAATAAGTTTTTTAGTCAAGGTAAATGGTGTTTACTATGTTAGCGGCTTAAAAAACTTTCGTCTGAGACTCATTTTACAACAAGCCCACAGGAAATCTACTTGTTGAAATAACTTAAATTTCACTTAAATTAATTTAAGTATTTAAAGGAAAAAATACGAGTAAGAGTAAAAGAAAGTAAAATTTAACCCTTTGGTATTTATTCTGTTGGAAATCCGCATAAGGGATTCCACGCCACTGCTGCTCAATCTTAAACTTCGTCAACGATCGTCGAGAGCCAAAGAGTTTAACACACTGCAGTACTGACGCAATATATCTTTCACGAATTTGCAGCGGTTTTTGGACGAAAAAAATCCAAAAGGGTTAAGTGTCGAGTAAAAGTAAAAGTAATAAAAAATGCGTTACTTTTATTTGTTTAAGTAAAAGCAAATGTAACATTTTACAACAGTAGTATACACTTAACGAAAATATTAGAAATATATTCAAGTTTAAAGCAATATTATTCTTAATCCCACTAACCATTCTTATTACCTTTAAAGAATGCTCTACAAATAGAGCAGGAGTTAAAACATTTTTATACGGGGAGTATGTTTTGATTAAAAAACCAAAACGTGTTAAAGGAACTAAATCACAATTGGATGCCCATATAAAAATTTTTTTGACAATAGCAAAATTTCTTTATATTACAATAAATCAAATATGTTGATAACTGTAGAAACGTTACTTCAAATTTAAAATATTAGTCTTCAAAAAGTCTTCAAAAATATTATTTTGAAGAACATCCTTTTTAAAACTTCACTTACATGCTTCTCTTTAACATTTTTTGGTCTAAACATACAGGAGGGGTTAAAACGCACCTTTTTATTTTAAATTGTTAGAAAATTTTTAAAACTTTATTACCATTTATTTTAAATTAAAAAAATGGTTTTATTTTTGTAAAAGGTAAAATAATTAAATTATTGCGAGTAAAAGAGACTATGTTCGCTTTCTAGCTTGTTTTAAGTTGTTAGTTTTAGTCATTTTATACAGCTAACTTTAGTTTTTAGCAAAAATCATAAAATCAATGGCACGTGATTTTTTTTAATAAATTTGTTTTTGTGATTGTGCACTACTTTTTGTAATTTCTCAAGAAATTGTCAAAAACATATGGCCCAAGAAAATTTTCAAATAAAAATTAAATTTTTGAATAAAATTGTGCAAGAAAAAACGCTACATTTCGAACGCACACGATCTTCTGTGCATGTACCACTGATTTCTTACGCAGAGATTTTTCTTGTTGTCAATGGCCGTTTTTTTGTGTAGTGCATTTCTCGGAAAAGTGGAAGAAAAGTTTCCATATGCACTGCAAAACACTGACACTGTGTTAAAAATTGCGTTAAAAATTCATTAAAAAAAACAACAGTGCGCCTATGAAATAGAAGAAAATGGCGGGTTTTCATTACTAAAGTCGCACAAATCCGAATTTTGAGTAAATTTTTTAGTTTAAAAATAAGATTTTCACCATTTTTGGGTTGTTTTTGCTTACTTTTATTTAAAAGTATAATTATAAAAACCTTAAACTAAATTAGCAATTTTTTTAAAATAAAAGCTCAAAGATAATTTTACAGGAATTTCTATTTAAATACTTAGCAATTTTACTGGTATTCACAGTATTTTTGACCGGATTTATACAAAATGGGTCCGTAACTTTTGGCAAGAAAACTCTGGACCGGGTGGTACACTAGACAGTGTCCAGTATTTAATATAATTAATTTTCGACATGTATTAATTGATTTTTTTTAGCAAATTTAATTTGAAATCTTTTTTATTACAAACAGTTCATACTAATTTCATGTTTAAAAAATTCATGTTTGGTGTCTTTTGGGCTGTATAAAAATATTAAACTCGCTAAAAAGTGAACTGACTGGGTAGGGGTTTCCTGCCAAATCAAGCGGACCCAGACACCCTACACAAAATTTATAAATACCAGTGTAGTTTCAGCAATAAATTTAAAATACTAAAATAAAAACAAGAAATCAACTTGAATTTTTTTATTTAAAATGTTTTAAGATCACTAAATTTTAAAACAGTTTTAATAACACCTATCTAGTTGTACAATAAACTTTCATAGAAAAACTCACACATGAGCGAATTTAATAGTAGTTATTACCGATTTCTGCGGATTTTTTGTATGCAGCGATTTTGTAAACGTGTCAGGAAAACGAGTTTGGTGTACAAAATATTGCTGTGCGAAAAATTTTTTTATTGAGTGCATAGAAATTAGCTTGCGCCGAAAAGTGAGATGTGCATCATTTTTCTTTAAATTTAGTAAAAAATTTACTATACACATAGCCGAAAATTCTCTTGGGTTATATATTTTTGGTATAAATAATGATATTATAATAACTCAGATATTTATTGGATACGTTTAATGAATGGACTTCTATTGTCAAACCCTAATCTTGTAAATAAATCTACAAAATGGTTTTTAATGCTCAAGAAGTCTTTAAATTTTTAGGAAAACGACTCATGATTACAATAAGGAGTCTTATTAAAATAGAGTTTTAATCAAATCTTAAAATATAAATAATAATGACCTCCTATTAAGGCGATTACATTAGCTATTTAAATAAAATTTTATATTTTTATCACTGTCTAAAATTCTAAAAAGTGCTTTAAAATTTTTATTCTTAGGGGTCCTTACCCCAGTTTGCCCCGGTTGATTTGACAGCTAAATTGCCGGGGCCGGGCCAGGGCCGGTGCCGTGGTAGAGAAAATTGTGTTTGCTGAGGCAGGGGCCGGGGCCGGGGTAGAAAAAAAGACCGGTCAATCCCTATGTTAAATCCCTCGGTCAATCCCTATGAGACTAAACAAATTAAATAGGAACGCGTTGGGCTAAAAAAATAAAATGGGCGCGTGTTAAAACATGGACCAAAAAATTACGCACCCTACTTACTGGTGCATTGCTTATGGAAATAAAAACAACATAAAATTTAAATTATTCAAATATAAAAAAATTTTAAAATTAAAGAACCAAAGATTTAATTTCAAAATATGTTTTCAGTATATTGTAAAAACTATAAATTACTGTTAAGCCATTAACTCAAATAAATATATGACAAACATAATGGGAATTTTTTATTTATATAATTTTTTTATTTTTATTTTTATTTATTGTCTTTTACACTAAATTATCAGGCTCCAGAGCTTCTGCCATTTACAGCTAAATTGATCATTTAAGTTTGAAATATGTTTTAAATTATTTTATTCGCATTTTTAGACTATTCTTATATGGTTTTAATAAATTTTGAAAAAATGGATCAACAAAAAAAATTTTGACAGACAAATGAAAGACATTTCTCTTCAATTTTCACAAAATTAGTGTAAAAATAGGGCAGAACTACGAAGCTCCAAGCTTTGGGGGATGTTTAAGTGTTTCCTGATCTGACTGAGAACATCATTATTGCCCCTAAAACATTATCCTTTTTACAAACAATAGATATTATTTAAAATATCGTGTGTTTTGCAAATATTTTTTCTGCTAATTTTATATTTTAAACAAGTAAACATAGGAATTTTTGGTAATATTTTATATAAATGTTAAAATATGTGTTTAAGGCGTATGAAAACTGTTGGCCTTAAAAATATTTAATTTTCTGTTAATATATAACTAAGACTTCATTTTGAACTTTTTTTGAATTTGACACAAACACAAATTTTGTAATACTAACAATCAATTAGAAATTGAATGGTAAAATGATTTTACTAAAATCTAACAAGTAATAAAACTGTAATGTTGGGCAATTTCCTCAGAAAAACTTTTTATTACTTGACGTTTTGAAACCACGACGGGTTTCTTCTTCAGAAGAATGGTTTTTCTATAACAAAGATAGAATAAATAAATTTAGATATAAATACTTTTAAAAAACATGTCAATAAAACGTATACGGTTAT
Source organism: Microlaimidae sp. YZB2_3 (assembly GCA_030248175.1). Classification (NCBI taxonomy): domain Eukaryota; kingdom Metazoa; phylum Nematoda; class Chromadorea; order Desmodorida; family Microlaimidae; species Microlaimidae sp. YZB2_3. The sequence goes on along the minus strand of JASAMX010030873.1, from coordinate 8,533 downwards.
ATAACAAAAACTTTCGACTGTTATTTAAAAACATTTTAAACAAGCAAGATAATAAAAAACATTTTTGGTAAAAACATAACAGTAATTAAAACACAGTCTAATATATAAAAGAAAAAGTTTTTGTAAATAATGGGAAAAGGAACAGGAAACAAAAACGAATCATTAAAAGGTCCAAATAGTCTAAGACTTTAAACAAGTTTTTCTAATGTGCCAAAATTGCGAAAAAGTTAAGTAAAGAACAATAAAAGAGACGCGGGATTCTCGGTTGGTGTTAGATTGTTTGTATAGGGACAAAAATCCTAGTGAGGAGACTATAAATTGGTGAACTTTGTCGGTAGCCACTTTCGAGATGCTGATATTAATGCTGGATGGATTTCACTTTTGGCTACATTTAGTGAACGCGCTGAAAAATTTAAAGATATATATAATGACTCTTTTTTCAAAAGTTCGTCGTTAAATCTTCTGGTCGAGACTTTTTTACCTTTTTCAAGAATTTTTGTATTTTCGAAATCAATATTGTGGCTTGTTTTTTGAATATGGTCATAAATTGCCGAATTATTGTCTTTTTTATGTTCGTCTAACCGTTTTTTTAAAAACCGTACTGATTGACCAATATAAAAGTTATCGCAATTTTTACATGTGACATTGTAAATAATGTTTTTGCTTTCTTGTTTCTTATTTGACAACAGTTTATTTCCCATAAATTGCTCGTGAATGGTATTGGACTTTCCGCTAACAACTTGAATTTCATATTTATTCAGGATTTTTCGAATCTTCGGAGTAACTCCAGGTAAATAAAGAAGTGTTATGCGCTTCTTCGTTGGTTGTAATTTGGGTCCTATAGGAGGATTGAAAGCTTTAGAAATGAAGTTTTGAGAATATCCGTTATTTTCAAAAATTTTTTCTAAGTATTTTAATTCTTTATTGGGATTATTTAATAATTTTCTGGCTCTATAAGCTAAACATTTTATAGTTCCCGCTAGTTGATTTGGCGGTTGATTTGATACTGCATGGACACAGCGATTTGAGTTTGTGGGTTTTCTGTAAATTTCAAATTGCAGTTTAAATTCTCTTGCGTTTATTTTTTCTTTTATTAAATTAATGTCCAAAAATGGTAAACTATTGTCTTTTTCAATTTCAAGTGTGAATTTTATATTATTTGTTGTGTCGAATTTATTAAGTAATGTTAGAAATTCTTGTAACTCTGATTCTGTTCCTTGAAAAATAGCAAAAACATCGTCGACATATCTTAGCCAAACTAAGGGTTTTTTATCCAGTTTTTAAAAAATTATATTCGAATTCCTCTAAAAATATGCAAGCAAGTAGAGGAGATAAAGGATTTCCCATAGGAAGACCGCGTATCTGTTGGTAGAAAGAATCATTATGTTGGAAATATGCTGATTTTGTAACGACTTTTACAAGACTTACGATCTCTGTCATGGACAACTCTGTGTGGGATTCCCATTTTTCAGGAAAGTCTGAGAGTCTTTTTTCTAAAACTTCTAGTGCTGAATTGACTGGAACGTTATTAAACAATGAAATGATGTCAAAAGAAACTAATTTGTTAGTATTTGATAAGTGACTGAAATTTTATTCACTAATTCGGTAGTATTTTTTATGTGGGTGTCTCGTAAGCCAAGAAGCGGGTTTAATATTTTAGCCAAAAATTTAGACAAATAGTAGCTGACGGTGTCGAATTGAGACAAAATTGGTCGAAGTGGTATAGATTCTTTGTGGATTTTTGGAAGTCCATAAAGATAAGGTTCCGAAAGTCTATCTATTGATGGTAAAATTTCACAAATTTGATTTCCAGAAAGTGTGCTGTTTTTTAATATGTCGTAAAGCTCTTTTCTAATTTTTGCTGTTGGATTTCTTTTTATTTTTGTATATAATGTTGTGTCACAAATAATATTTAAGAGCTTTTCTGTATAATGTATAATATATGGTTTTTCATAATTTAAAAGCTGGGTGAGTTTTTCTTTTTGTTCTTTTTTAATTTTTTCAAATGTGAAGATATAATCGAAATCCATACGTTTTTTGACCAGTTTAAAATCAGTCTCAGAGAAAATGCTTTTAAATGTTCGAAATAAAGTTGCTGTTTTTGTACAAATTGTCCTGATTTTTTTGTAAAGATGCGATTTTTCATCTTTCATAAGCATTATTTCAGTGCGTTTTAGTCTCCTAACCAAGTCTTTAAAACGATTTTTGTTGGCAACTCGGAATCCTTTTGCCACAATCTGGTGATGTAGACATTGATTAATGAAACGTAGATAATTTTTTGCATGAGCTAATTTTTTAAGTAAGTCTGAACAAACAGTTTTATTTCTGGCGGCTTCTGTCCCATAGCTTTCTCGCAGAGTATTTTTCAACGATTTATGAGGAATATTCATGATAAATAAAACTGTAATGTTGGGCAATTTGCGATAACTTTTATATTGGTCAATCAGTACGGTTTTTAAAAAAACGGTTAGATGAACATAAATACGCGCAACGCCGTCTTCCTATGGGAAATCCTTTATCTCCTTTATCTCCTTAGTTTGGCTAAGATATGTCGACGATGTTTTTGCTATTTTTCAAGGAACAGAATCAGAGTTACAAGAATTTCTAACATTACTTAATAAATTCGACACAACAAATAATATAAAATTCACACTTGAAATTGAAAAAGACAATAGTTTACCATTTTTGGACATTAATTTAATAAAAGAAAAAATAAACGCAAGAGAATTTAAACTGCAATTTGAAATTTACAGAAAACCCACAAACTCAAATCGCTGTGTCCATGCAGTATCAAATCAACCGCCAAATCAACTAGCGGGAACTATAAAATGTTTAGCTTATAGAGCCAGAAAATTATTAAATAATCCCAATAAAGAATTAAAATACTTAGAAAAAATTTTTTGAAAATAACGGATATTCTCAAAACTTCAGCATCTCGAAAGTGGCTACCGACAAAGTTCACCAATTTATAGTCTCCTCACTAGGATTTTTGTCCCTATACAAACAATCTAACACCGGTAAAAAATCTGCAATTTATCAAGAAAATACAACTAAAATTCTTTATTCTTTATTGATTAGATTGAATTGAAATTGGTTTTTTATTTACGTAAATTTAGATAAATACAGTTCTTCCATTATTAAATTAAAATATGCATTTTATTATAACTGGCGTGAATTAAGAGAAAAATATGACTTTAAAATAAATATGCTATTTAAATTGATTGAAATTATGTTGTTATAATGGCATATTCTAACGAGACTTTTTATTCAGGGGTTACACATCTTTGGTGAAGTATAATAGTTTTTTTTTTATTTTTTGAGACCAAGCTCACAATTAAGCTAATTAGATTGGGCTAATTGTGAGTTTGAGTTTGAGCCTGAGATTTATTGTGAGCTTGAGCTTGAGTTTACCCTCTAAGTTCAATTTGCACTTTTTAACGCAAATTCAACGCAATATTGTTTGCGTTTATGCGGTTGGCCAAATTATTTGCAGAGGGCGAAACCTATTTTGCATATGAATAAAATGAAAATCTATTTTGCAATAAAAAATGCAAATATATTTTGCATAATTTTCAAAAAAAATTTGCTGCAAATGTATTTTTGTTTTGCAAACATTCTTTTGCATAATTTAGTGCCCAAAACTTTCCTAATTGTGCGAATTTTTTTGCAAAATTTAGTGTAAAGAAATGCTCATTTTGTGCAAAAACCCTTGCATGATGTCTTGTTAATTTGCGAAAACAAATAATTGTAGAATGGATTTTTTTATTTGAGAAAAAAACATCGTTTAAAGCAACTTAAAACCATCATATTACAAAATTATTTTAAACTCATTTTAAAATTAACCCGGTAAGGACGGGGTGCCTGAATTGAAAAAAAGGTTTTTACCTGCCTCTTACCTGCCTCCATCGGAAAGGTCTGAATGCTGCGTCGGAATGTCGGAATGCTGCGTCCTACCTACCTCCACCGTGCCTCCTACTTTATTGGAGGATGTGCCCCGCACATCCTCCAGTAAAGCGGCGGGGGGGGGGGCATTTTCAAACCGTGCACAGCTTTGTATGTACGTTTGAAAATTTTTATGCAGATTGCCCATACTTTTCTGATTTAGAAATATACAATTTGTTAGGCGTAAATTACCTGGGTCGATACCTCAAGGGATTAAAAAGGTCGATTTTACGATTTTCAAAAAGAGTTTGTATTGCGGGGCCCTTTATTTTTGACAGTGCTTTAAAACTAGTTTCAGACAAGGGGGCATTTTGGTATATTTTTATGCTCCAATTTTTGGTGACAGTCCCAAAAAATTTTTGTGCCCTAAAACATTACATTGGTGACTCCCAAAAATTTTAACTTTTGACACAATCTCTTTTAAATAGGTGAGTAATATCTTATTTTAAAACTCTCGACGTGCTTATTTCAAACATAAAAAATGCTTATAAAAAGTAAATGTAAATTACATTGTGTGTGAATGTATTATTTTTATAAATTACACGCTGAAAAAGCCTTGTATTTATTAAATATTTTTCATGGCACATTAAGGTTGAATCAAGAAGATCCCATGAATTTTTCACACAGTACATGCATATAAGCTAAAGCTTTTGTTGCAGATTTATTTTAGTTTTCTGCAACAGGGTTTTAGATGTTGCAAATCTGTGTTAACTTCACTCTTTGAAATGCCAATTTTCAGTCGTGGTGGAACTGCTTCCATTCCAGTTTTTTTCTTTGTTAAAATAGGATTTAGAATAATTTATTTTATGCTTTTTTTATTTATTCAATGTATTATATTATGTGCATTTTATTCTTAATTTGGAAATTAGAGCGATTAAAAAAGGTGGATCACTAACTAAATATAATTATAAGGTGATCATATACCCCAACCCCAATAGGAGACATTGGACAGAAGGCACGTTTTTGCAAAATTTTTCATAAACCCAAGAACATAATAAAAGTGATGAGAGTAGATTCGTTTTTTGTCCCTTGCTTGCCTTTTTTCGAAACTTTGCCATTTGTTAAGGACCTATCCTTAAATTATTTTTGATAAGGTTGAGACTCAAAATTTTTTGTTTAATTTTTACTATTTTGGGTAAAAATAATTCCTTATCCCGAAGCACTTTCCTACCTTTTTTTATTCAACACTTTTATTGTATGTTCAAAGTGCTTGTTGCGAAACTAATATTTTACCGGAAAAAACCTTAGATTTTTGCTGTACACCATTTTTGTGAAACGTGGCAATCAGAGAATTCAGATTTCAACTTTTATTTCTGTCTGTTTTGATAAAATTTTTGTCGTCCAAATTTCCTGCTTCCTATGTTTCACAAAAAAAATAAGTAAAATTCGTAGGTTTTTTTTACTAAAACAATATCTCGACAAATACTTTATTAATATGTACAATCAAGAAGTCAGAATAAGGCTAAAACTATGAAGTTTTTGTTTTTATCATTTACCAAATATTTTCGTATCGGTGGAGAATATTCTAAAACACAGAATGCCCAAAAAATATTTTTCTTTTTTTTCGAAATGTTCTGAACCGTTGTAAAGAATTTCAACAAAAAAACCTAGTTTTTAGTGATAGATAAGAGTACATTTTTTTTGTAAAAATTAATCAAATTCAAAAAAAATTCTTTCTCTGCCGCATACTTTAATTCAAAAACAAAAGCCAATATAAAATGGATTTTGAACAATAATTTTTTTTATTATTGTATACATACAGTATATCTTGTCAAAAAAAAGCCAGTAATTTTTATGTTTTCCTAAAGCAAGTGAAAAAAAGCTTGAAAGTCTATTTAAAACTGAAGTTGGTATGTAAAACTGAAATGTAAATTATTTTCAAAGTTGAAGTATTTTGTATTTCTTATTTATTTTTGACATATTTTGACGATTTACGACTTCAATCTTTGGCTCATATAAATAAAAAAATGAAAGTCTTTGTTTTTTGGTTTTTGAAAAACAAAAGATTCTATTTCAATAATTTAAATTTCCAAAACAAAAATGGTTTGATTTTTGGCATATAAACTAAATTAAATCGTTTGTAGTTCTCCAAATTTTGTTGTTGCCCGATTTTAGTGTATTCCCATTTTGTTGTCTCATTTTGTTTTTTTATTAACCCGGTAAGGACGGCTCTTGAACCAGCCTCCGTAAAACTGGAGGCAGGTAGGAGGCAGATAAAACTGCCTCAGAGGCAGCATGGAGGCAGGTAGCAGGCAGGGTGGAGGCAGTTAAAACTGCCTTGAAGGCAGTTAAGAGGCAAGTGTCCCTGCCTTCGTGTTGAAGCATATACAGGTTAGAAGACAGGTAGGAGGCAGTTAAAACTGCCTCGAAGGCAGGTAGGAGGCACGGTGGAGGTAGGTAGGACGCAGCATTCCGACATTCCGACGCAGCATTCAGACCTTTCTGATGGAGGCAGGTAAGAGGCAGGTAAAAACCTTTTTTTTCAATTCAGGCACCCCGTCCTTACCGGGTTAATTTTAAAATGAGTTTTAAAATAATTTTGTAATATGATGGTTTTAAGTTGCTTTAAACGAAAACACACAAAAAGAATTAATATAGACAATTAAACTAACGAATGTTCAACAGTAAGGAATTTCTTATTTGAATAGAGACAAAAAAATCAAGGGCTGAAATAAATTCATAATAAGTCTTAATAATTTGGTCCGCTAAATAATTGGATTTTTTAATACAAATTTTTAAATTGCAAAACATAATATTATGGACAAATTGTACAAAAAGCATTATAAAACTAATTAAAAATTATGAATAAGTTAGAAACTTATAGAGTAATGGTTTCTTAAATTTTCACTCAAATTTCCGCGTCTTGCTGTTCTGTATATAAGGAAAATAGGCGCAAAAGACGGAAGGGCAGCAGTTTAAAATTAATTTGTGAGCAATTGCCTTTAGAGCTGACTTTTGGATCAGAGTAATGAACCCAGCAAAACATTAGCAAACAGAGTTTGCTAAAAGCGTCTCAGCTGGCGGGGGCCTTAGAAAACTAAAGGTGCAAACCCATGGTTCACTACCGGATCTTTTAAGGTTAAATTCAGCTTTTGGCTGGGGACTTTCACCCCGCACCCACAAAAGGTGGTACCTGAGACGCTTTTAGCAAACAGTGTTTGCTAATGTTTCACCGGGTTCATTACTCTGATCTATTTTAGTATTTTATATATTTTCAATTTTAGTAAATATATTACAAAATAAAAGAAAATATTTTGTGTACTCCTGCTATTTTTAGTGGCTCGCAGTGCAGCACAATTGCTAATAGCGTATTTTTGATCTAATGAAAAAGCAACAAAAGAACTTAAATGCAAAAAAATTGTGAAAGTAACATTTTAATAATATATATAGCTGCAATTTTTTTTGTTTTTATTTTTCAAAAATGCAGCTTATTTTTCCGTTTAGGTTATTTTTTTCCAAGCAAAAAACTTTTATTAGAAGCTTAGAATTTTTTAAAAGTTATTGCAAAAGTTTTATAACAATAGAAAGGTAGAAAGGTGCTATTTCACTTTTTAATGTCAGTTTTAAAATTTGTACTGGGTCCGTTTTTATACTTCTTATTTAATAAACACGTTTTGAACTTTCAGGCATCTCTTAAAAGTATTTTATACACTAAAAAATAGCATTTTTATAGTTTACATGTCAAATATTAAAAACAAGTACTGTGATGGTTTTCCTAGTAATTTTTACATTTCAAAAGCTATATCCGAATGAAAAACAGCAATGGGTTGGGTATCGACTCATTGGAGCACTTCGTTTTTGGCATTTTCAAGGCTATTATCGCTTAAAAGTGTAATACAATTGTTTGAAAAATTAAAAATAAAATAAAGAAAATTTTAAAATTTATTTATGGATTTAGCTAAAATCTAAAATTTGAATGTCGAAAATAAACGGTTTAACCTACATTTTTCTTGCACTATTTAAATTCAGATTCCCCAATGGAAAATCAATTGATTCAATTATTCGACAAAGATATGGGGAAATTGTTTTAAAACTACATAGAACTGTAGAAAAATTAGACTACAAGTTACAAAAGGCTCATCTAGATCTTCAATTTTTTTATCAATTGCCGCGATCATGGTTTTACCCTCATTTTTTGCGAAATTGGCTAACCCTTGCCTTCAAAGGTCATGCAGTTATTCACAATGTCAGAAAAAACTTTTATTTAAGGAAATACAGCTCAAACAAAAAATTTTTTACCACCTTCAAAGCAGACTCTATTCAACAACAATTTCACTTAAAAGTTATGTGTGTTTTTTGGATTTTCCATGATTATCACGATTTGTTTGATCTTCCAATAAGGGAAGGATTTAAAAAAATATACAATTCAATATATGATATGACGTTATTACCGCACAATATGACATTATTACCGCACGGCGCTCTGTGGTCATTTGTCATATGTCCTCCGTATAAAATATATTATTATATTTACAATTTTTGTGTCCTTTTTCTACAGTTTCTACACATTTTTGGAAAGTTTTCTATTTCTATAATCTTAAACTCTTTTCTGCTGCTTTTTTTGTGTTTCTGTGCTATTGCTAAGCAGACA
>JASAMX010030870.1:0-38336 GCA_030248175.1 Microlaimidae sp. YZB2_3 | reverse complement strand
ACGTAGCCGTTTAAAATATTCATTAATTGCATTTTATTCCTCAACCGTTATTTAAAATTACAATAGTTCTGCTAGTAATGACGTTCTTAAGAGGGAGGCAGCCACGCCCAACCCCAAATACAGCAAAGCCAAATTTTTTTTGTAAGGGAAGATTACATTGTTTTTTTTTTGTTAATTTTGAAGGAGAAAAAAAATTTGCTTTAATATTAGTTGAGAAACATTCCTGATGCATTCCAAAACTATATAAAGAGTCAAAAACCCAAAATTTTCTCGCTCTGCGAGAAGTTTAAATGACCTTATGGCTTTTAATAGTCACGGCATATACATTTTTTACTGCTATAAATAATAAATTAAACTTCTATCAATAGTTTTTCCTATTTAAAAAAAATTACATATTTATTTCTAAATTTAAAGTAGTAATAAAATCACGCCTTAAATGGATAAATGATCTATCAATTAATTTATTAAAATTTTCTTTAATTTTATACCTTATATTCAGTGGCGTGCCCAGGATTTCATTTGGGGAAGGCGGTCTGAAGGGGGATAAATACCAACCCTGCAAATGGGTCTGGGGGGCGGAAGCCTCCCAGATCAGGCCGGACCTTTCTCAAGCTTTGGGGAGAGGGAGGGGGGGAGGGGCCTGGATTTTTATTAGGGGGTCTAAAATTTTGGCTCTAGGGGAGGGGGTGGACCCCTCTGTTCCCTCAAAAAACATCTATGGCGAGAGCCCCCCAGTAAAAGTGGGTCTGCCCTTTGCTCCCCCCTGGGCACGCCACTGCTTGCATTTTTTAATATTTTGTTATTAAATAAACTTTTTAGTGTGTTTGGGTGCCTAAAATAAAAACTTTTTCCTGGGGGCATAAATGAGAAAGGGGGCGGGGTGAGGTCCACCCCCCCCCTAGCTTTGAAATTTTGGGACCCCCACTAGACGAAAATCTAGGGCCCCCTCGTAGACAAAAATCTAGGGCCCCCCCCTCCCGCCAAATTTCCAAATTTTTTACCCCTGACCCCCTCTAGAATTTGAAATCTGACCTCCCCCCTCGGGAAATTTTAAGTTCATTTTTTATACTAAATTTTCTTCCAAAACGTGAATTTTCATCACATATTCATGCTTTTACACCCTTTTTATACCAGAATATCCCTTTTTATTAAATAAAATGTAGTATTATCCTACAAAAAGAACAATTATTAAAGTTATTATGGTTTAAAACTGTTTTGCTTTATACACCGGATCCCACCTGACCCCCCTCTAGATTTCAAAATTTTGCACCCCGACCCAACCCCCCTAAAAAGCTAGGGGGGGGGGTATACATGGGCAAGTTGGTTCGGAGTGGGGGGGAGGGGTTAAACCCCAAATTAGGGGGGGGGTTAAAATTCGAGAAACGCAAAATACCCATATCGTTTTTTTTCTGGAGTGCATTTTACCCATATCATTTTTCGATTTTGAAGGAAAAATAGGTAAAAAACGCTAATTTTAGGTCAAAAAACCCTTTTTATTGCATTTTTGAGCTTTTTATTGCTTAAAACATTCATTTTGACCTCAAAACTTAAGTTTGGAGGCAGTTAGAAGTCATTTTAAATACATTTTTTTTCTTCATTTTTCCAAAATTGGGGGGGGGGGTTAACTTTTTCTCCCCCCCCCCCACTTCTGAGTGGGGGAGGGTTAAACCCCCCGTCGCCGCATTTTGGGGTGGGGGGGGGGGGGGGGGGGGGGGGGGGGGTTTTTTGTTTGTTTGGGTTTTTTTTTTTTTTTTTTTATTTTTTACCCCCCTTTTCCCCTTCTCAGATTTGGGGGGGGGGTTAAACCCCCCAACCCCCCCGTGCCCATGTATGGGGGGGGTCCGGACCCCCCTGGGACCCCTCCCCTAGAATTCAAAATTTGATTTACCCCGGGTAACCACCCCCCCTAGCTTCCCCGACCGTTCTCATCTATGCCTGGGGGTTATTCTGCATCTGCCCTCCCCACGACCACTTGACAAAAGGTTTTGCCCTTGCCCCTTAACCCTGCTGGAGGATTCCAACCTAAACCCCTTTAGAGTTAGTTTCCCTCCAATTAAATTATAGAATTTAAAATTTTTCAAAAGGTTTTCAATGGTAGTTTTTTTTACATCCTTTCAAAAAAATTTCCTGGGGGGCTGGCGCCCCCCAGACTCCCCTCAGTTGGGAAACTCCGTTGCCCCCAAACCCCCTGGACCAGCCGCCTTTTATGAGGTACTCTAAGTGTGCCCTGCCTACACCTCTTTTTTTGTTGTGGTTGTTGTTGCATTACCCAAAACTTATCTTCCCTATGCAGATTATGCAAAGGGCAGGCGCTAAGACAAGCCAGAAGGGGCGAAAAAATTTCACCCCCATAGTTGAGACTCTTTATCCAACAGTAATAACGATGTTGGCAACCTTCACCGCTAGAGTGTTCACTGCATGCAGTGTTCCATTAATTCCGAGGTCTTTGTCTAAAAGATTTTTCATTTCGTCTGATATTCATTTTACTATTTAACGTCATACATGAGCAGCATAAGTGATCCTGCAAGATCAGTGGTACAAACTCCACACAAAATAGAGCTGTATTTGTCCACTGGTTTGCTAGATGGAAAACTGCCATATGTGGCCGACGTACAGCAACCTTTCTTTAGCCATGCCATTGCCAAGCTGGATTCATTTCTATAAGAGAAACGATCCAGCAACCAGGGGGTACTTGTACGCACGTTGGGTGCTGTCCAAACGTCAGCACGGTCCTGGGGGCTCAATGGCACGCCTACACCCCTGGCTACAGCCCCGCACACAGACCTTGTTGGGGCTTGAATTTTCTCTTGAAGTACCTATATCACTCTCAAATGAAATTCTGGATAAGCGGTGGCTTAGGTTTTGGTTTTGCTTCTGCTTAGGATAAGACTTAGGCCTTGTATTAGGTTTAGGCTTAAGCTTAGGCTTAGGTTTTGCTAAGGCTTAAGCTCATAGGTGTTTTTGGTCGGGTCCGCTAGGGGGGGGGGTCCACCCCTAGGTGGAAGGCCAAAATTTTTTTGGGGGGGGGTAAGGGTATCGGACCCCCTGGCTTTTTAGGGGGGGTCGACCCCGGGTGCGAGATTTCAAATTTAGGGGGGGGGGGTGAGGGGAGTCCAATTTTTTTAACTCAATAATTTAAGTGTTTTTAGGTTTAATATTGAATTTTATGTATTTAAAACAGCTTATTTAGGCCTAAAAAGTGTATTTAAACACTGTTAAAAAAACCGTGTTTTTGACAGTAAATAAAAATATACTTCAAAGTTGGTTGTGAGGGGGGGGGGGGAGGGGGTCAGCCCCGCTAGTGGGGAGGGGTCAGGCCGGACCGATCTCGAGCTTTGGGGGGAGAGGGGGGGCATGAATTTTTTCTAGGGGGGGGTCCAAAATTTTGGCTCTGGGGGGGGGGTGCACCCCTCTGTCCCCCCCAAAAAAACACCTATGCTTAAGCTTAGCTTAGACCGTTGGTTAAAAAAATGGCTTGAACTAGTTTTTTTTAATTTAAAACTTAAAACCTTATTCCTAAGCCTTTTTTAACCTAAAACTCAAACAAATTCTAAATTCTATTTATTATGATTGTTGGTTTTTATTGTTCTTGTGATTTTGTTGGATGGAAACCTTGTTTCTGAAAGTTAGTTCATTGACTCGCACCTAAAAGACAGATCCATACAAAAATCCCATGGGCAACAACAAATTCCCCATAATAGGCAAAAATGCCCTTGAACAGTACAAGTTCCCCATAAAGTAGTGTCGATTGCCAATAAATGTAATGCGTATGCAATATTTCCTTTAAATTTTAATGGTTAAACCATCCTAATAAAATTTATTATTAAAAAACTAAGCTTGATTTTAGGGCTTTTTGTAGGCTTAGGAAATAATTAAAACAATTTTTTAATGTTTTTGTAATTAAAATTAAGTTTCTGAAACAAATTTTAGTTGAAAAAGGCATTTTTAAATGGTGTGAGAAAAAAACACTGTTTCATGGGGAATTCGGTCGTCAGGATTTAACACTATATGGTATCTACTTTGCACGTCACCCAAAAGAACGAGTTATTTGTTGCAAGATGTGTTCTATTGCGGTATTTACAAAACCTGTGAGGCCTATCGCTTGGTGTGTCATGTACATATCTTCATATAACAATAAAGTAAGTTATTTTGGGTTTTTCTTCAAAAACCAACAAAACTACTTGTAAGTTAATTAAAGCTAAAATTTTTATTCAAGTTAACCTGTTTTTATATGTAAATTATAAACATATTATATATTATTATAGTCTATATATTATAGTCTATATATTTCATTTTGAGCCGTTTTTTATGTTTTTAAAGGAAAACTAAAGCACTTACTCTATTGTGAAGAATATGTACTTGACACGCCAGGGAAGTGTCTCGGGTTTGTTAATACGACTGGTTATGGTAAAGACAAAACTTCCGCAAACAAATTCTTGGCTGGTGTGGTATCCCAAAAAGGATTCCTATAGCATTTCATCCCTGAGCATTCATCATCGTGTAGTTAACCTGTGTGATCGCGGATTTGTGAATTCACATCCGCTGGTTGAATGTTTTTTAGCCATAAAAAGCTCAAAAATGCATTAAACACGCTTTTTAACTAAAATCAGTATTTTTTTACTTGTTGTTTTTTCTTTCAAAATCAGGATAAAATGCACCCCAGAACAAAAAACGATATGGTAACAACGCAATTCCTAGACATCCGCAGCCGCAATTCTGTTTCCAAAAATCCGCATCCACGGATGTCAAATGAAAACCATTCGAGCACACCCATAGGTTTGCAGTCTCCCCTGCTCACCCCAACCCCCCCCCCTGCCCAGCCCAACCCCCTCCCTGAGATATATGTATCACATAAACGGCGTAAAGCGCTGCCACCTGCCTCGCGTAGTGGCACTAGCCAACGCGAAGCGTTGGTGGGAGGTCTGTCTGAGCGGTATCCCGCCAGCCGCCGGATGCAAAATTTTTTTTAAATATGTACTAAAAACTGCTTAAAAATCGTCCCCTAGTAATGCCCCCCCAGATTTTGTTCCCCCTAGGACCCCCCTAGATTTTGAAATGTCATTCACCCAGGGTAAACACCCCTCCTAGCTTTTTGACCGTGTTCATCTATGAATTGGACCCCACCTGACCCCCCTCTAGGTTTCAAAATTTTCCACCACGGGTTGGCCCCCCTAGAAAGCTAGGGGGTTCGACCCCCCTAGGACCGCCCCCTAGATTTTTATATGTCATTTACCCGGGGTAAACAACACCCCCCCCTCAATGGCGTGCCCAGGGGGGCGGCGGCCCCCCCCCCCCCCTCCCCCCCAAAATCCGGCGAAGCTGGATTTTTTCGTAAGGGGGACCCTTACGTTTTTTAAATTTTGGGAGAGAAAAATTTTTTTCTTTATTATTAATACAGAAACCTTCCTAAAACCTTGCAAAAGCATATTAATAGTCAAAAAATCAAAATTTCCCTGCTATGCGAGTAGCTTAAATTTATCTTAGTTTTTTGATTTTAAATCAATTATCTCGTTCAGTAGTTAAGGTATGCATGGTTAATAAAACTACTATAAACACTATTATCCTTTTATTAACGTTTTAAACACATGTTTTAAATGTATAGGTATAAAAAAACCTTAAATTTTGTAATTAGTATCATCTGGAATTAAAATTTCTAGTGTATTTTAGCGCCTTAAATTAAAAATGTTTCTTCATCTGGGGGGCATTCTGCCCCCGGACCCCCCTGACAAGGGGCTCTGCCACTTGACTTGACCCCGCTGGGGGCTCTCGCCCCCCAGACCCCCCATATCTGCGGGGCTGCCGCCATAGATGTTTTTGGTCAGGTCCGCTAGGGGGTTCCACTCCCGGGTGGAAGGCCAAAATTTTTTAAAGGGGGGGGTCTGGAATCCGAACCCCCCTGGCTTTTTAGGGTTGGTCGACCCCAGATACGAGATTTCAAATTTAGAGGGAGGGTCAAGGGGGTCCAATTTTTTAACAAAATTTTTAACTCAACAATTTAAGTGTTTTTAGGTCTAATATTGAATTTTATGTACTAAACCCGCCTGTTAGGGCCTAAAAAGTGTATTTAAACACTGTTTTAACTAAAAAACCGTGTTTGACAGTAAATAAAAAATATACTTCTAAATTGATACGGCAACAATACGTAACTGAACGAAATACATATATCCTTATGTAACACTTTAAAAACGAGTGGTTATTATTCAGACTATTTTCATCTTCATCTTTAGACGCAAATTTTCGCATTATTTTTTTTCACAGTAAATACATTGCTACTTGTGCTTGTAGGCATATTTTTGGCTCGGCTTTACGTATTGCCCCTAAATCTTTTAGCCTACTGTAGACTACTTTTGATCTGCAACTTTTTAGACTACTTTAGACTGTTTTAATCTAAAAGTACTCTTAACCACGGTGTTATAGGAAGTTTACATAAGAATCCTAGTGACAGCATAATACAACTTTAGGGTACCCTATAGCGGTTACGCCGCAATCTTAAAATACAAAAAAAAAATTTAATTTTGTAAAAAAAAACACATGCACTGGAAATAGTTTATTTTTGTGTTTTGATTAATTAGTCAAAAATTTAATTTTTTTACAATTTAACGTAATAATGAAAGGCTGGTTCATACTTATAACAAAACGTTCTTTAGACAAAAGCAGCGTCTAAAAACGTTCTTTGGCTTTTTCCAAAGGACAAAGTCCAAAGGACAAAATCCAAATACGGATGTGATCAAACTTTTTGTCCTTTGGACTTTTCCCTTTGGATTTTGTCCTTCTGACTTCGTCCAAAAGACAAATTCTAAGTAGCATTCACTTTGTCCAAAGGAAAAAGTCCAAAGGACGTTTTGGCTTGTGCAAAGGCACGTTTGCGCTTTTTGAAAATTGTCCTTTGGACTTTGTCTCAACGGACGTTTTGTTTAATTTTCTTGTTTTTTTCGCAGAGACGCGAAGCTACAGATATATTGTATTAAAAGATTCGATTTTTTCACCATCAACACTTTTAGCGTACAATTTTCGTGTTTCTGTTTATGAAATGTGTCGCAAGAACAATTATCGTGCATTTTTTGTAACTTACCTAGACTTGCTGCGTTAGCACAATAATTGTGCAGACTCCGTATGGCTTGTTTATATTCAGTGACTCGTTAATAAGAATGAGGCAACGGAAAATGAAAAACTGCAAGAAGAGCATGAAAAGCATATTTTCCTCAATGAACTTATAATTAGCAATATTTTCTGCGTATTGAACGAGAACATAGTGCAAAAATTTTTTTTTTGTTTTGTTTATGGGAAATAATTCTTTTAAATGCATGCTAAAAAAGTTGAAAGAAACTACACAAAATTTTATTTAGAAACATGTTTGACAATTTCAATACTTCTAGTTCCCAAAACATTTATATAACATTTTAAGGTCTCTCCGATTTCCTTTTAACAACCGTATGATCGAACGAAGCGAAATTTTTTTAAAAATCGTACGTTTAAAACTCTTTAAATTTTCTAAAATTTGCTGCGAACCTAAAAAAAAGTACTCGGCGGGAAACCATATCAGGAAAACCATACATAAATTTAAGAGACAAATAACATTAATCATGTTCAAAACAAACAACTAATAATGCATCAACCTTTGAAAAAACTAAAATTTTACACTTTGTATTTGATAATTATTTTTTTTTTAAATTGCATTAAAAAAAAATTTGATCATAATTATTTTTAATTGTAATGTGATAAAAGAGAGAACAATTGAGCGTGAGGAAAAAAAACCGCAAAAAAAAATTTTTAAAAAATGGCCTTTCCTGCAATTTGACCCAAAAATGTGTACTAACCGTCGGGAAATCACACCCATAGCTAAACTATTTTCAAAGTGGGAGTTTAAAGGGAAATCTGGTACATCCATGGCCCCCGTACCCCACTTCCCGTTTCAAAACTGAATTTGGCTAGAGTTTTCGGCCACACCACAGAGACCATTCTCTTTCGCTCAAATCGAAACTGTCTGGGAAATCTTGGTTACACCATGCTTGTATTGTTTTCACAATTTATTTTTCGTTATATAAAAAAGATACCTTCAAGAGCCGTTTAAAGTTTTTACAATGAATCGAATTATGATTCGGGGCTCACTGAAAAATTTGTCTTTATTACAAATCGTATCAGCAGGAGGAAAACTCCGAGCATAAATGGCTCAAAAAATGCACGTCTAAAAAAATATAACCTATTTGAAGAATTAAAAATTGGCAAAAAAATTTTTCATTTTTAAAAATTTTTATAAACATGATTTTCACAAAAGAGGTGTCGGAGTTCATTTCCTTCCCGAGAGTTACCGCGGCGCTTGAATATTCCCCCGGGAAATATTTATTGACGACGCTCATAGAACTCTTCTCCCCTCAGAATTATTTTTCCTGGAAGTCATTCTGGTTCAAACACCAAAATAAATCTTCCAGCCCTCTCAAAATTTGTATTAAAACATGCATAGTATAGATTTTTGGAAATTTTATAAAGGGTTATATTAGAAAAAAAAATACAGTTTTTTGTATTTTTATAAAATAAAATTTTAGTTTAATTGTTGTTAATCCAAAAAACAATTGAGCATTGACATTAATAATTAAAATATTATTAGTTGGTTTTTGAATAAAAAAAGAATACATTTATATAGGTATCCATAAGTTTTTAGTTTTTTTTTTCTATTTTAAAAGTTAAATATGCAAAACAAAAAATCTTTTATATTCAGCGGTTAGTTTCGAATTTAAACAGGTTTAAAAAAGTTTTTTTGGTTTTTTAGGTTTTCTCCTCAGGTCTAAGAAAAAAAATTTTTTGTCTTTGAAAGTGGTTTTTTGGTTGTTTAGGTTCATTTGTTTTGCTTGGCTTAGGAAAAAAGTTTTTTTTGTTTTTAATCTGAATTTTTTTCCTGAAAATACGTATCTCATTTTTTTTTTTGGCGCCGCCTATACCTTCGAAATTTCAACTTTTTTCATTTATTTTTTTTTAAATGTGAAACTTTCCGCTTATTAGGGGTTTTTTCTCATTTTGAAATTTTATAGGATGGAAAATTTGGAATTTTAAGTAAAACATTGAAAAGGTGTTAATTTCAAGCAGGTTTTTTTGAATATTTTTGAGATCTGAAATGTTTGATTAGAAGCAAAATTTTATTTTTTTGTTTATCACCAATTTTTGTGTTCAAAATTCGAGTATTTTCAATACTTTTTTCTAATAAAAGAAAAAAAACGAAATGACGAGAAAAAACAAGATGTTGTTTTTTAATATGCAAAATAATTGTTATATTTAAAACAAGGGGAAGATTTATTCTAGAGTGAAAATAGGATCCGAGAGTAATCTTTTGTTTTTCTGTTAAGAATTTTATGCAAATTTTTGCTTAATGCCTCAACACAGGGGGAATAGAAATATTCTGACGGGAAAGTTCTGGCGTGAACCAGATACTTTTTTTCCGGGAAGATTTGTACGGGGAAGATCTATTCTGCGACACCCGCCACGTCATAATCCTATTTCAACTTCCAAAAAACTAAGATGTTTTTGTAGTTACTATCTTTCATGTGTAGATTGTAGAGGGAAAACATTTGAAGCGTTAAATGTTTTAAAAACGCGAGGGGCAATATCTCCGTTCTCATTCTTTAAAACTGTTTTTGCTGTGGGCACCACAAAGCACCTCTTCAGCTTTGCTTATTCGCAACTAATTTATACTCAATATAATTAAACCAAAACCGAATAACCTTATAATCTTATTTTTATATTTTCATTCTTCTTAATTCATACTATTAATTTTTAGAGTGTTATTTTAAGAGTGAAAAATATAATAAATAAAAAAGTAAAAAATCCCCAAAAACTCAATTTTTTTGAAAATAATCCTTTCTGGCAGTAAAAATTGACGCCGGATTTGCCTTTTTTGACGTTAGGTATCAAATCATTTATAAAAAAGAAAAAAATCGAAAATTTTAAAACTGTCAATTTATCCTTTCCAATAAACTTTAGCTTATTTTGTCAATCGGTTTTCGAAAATAAAAAAATAGACAGATCAACAGGCAAACATTTCAAATAAAAATTTTTTCAATCTTTTTTTCTTTAATAATGCAACTTAACAAATCTGTTTAATAATTTGAACAACTATACTACTAATTAATGGAGTGATAATAAAAAAAATTAATAATATTAAAACAGGCTTATTTCATGGAAATGTAAAAAGTGACTGATTTTGTATAATTTAAAATCTAATTCTGCGGACCGTGCGGCCGCAGAATTTGATTTTAAATTATACAAAATACGTCAGTTTTTACGTTTTATGAATTAAGCCTGTTTTTAAGATTATTTATTTAATTTTTATTATCACTCCATTAATTCTAAGTAAGTATGTATTGTTCAAATTAGAAATTAAACAGATTATTTTCAAGCTGCCGTATTTTTTTCGAAAAAAGATTGAAAAATTTTTATTTATATTTGAAATGTTTGTCTGATGATCTGTCTTATTTTTTATTTTTTTTGAAAAAATTATTGACCAAATAAGCTAAAAGTTTATTGAAAGGATTTGACAGTTTTAAAATTTTCGATTTTTTTCTTTTTTTATAAATGATTTGATATAACGTGAAAAAGGCAAATCCGGCGTCAAACTATGCCAGGATGATTATTTTAAAAAAATTGAGTTTTTTTGGGATTTTACTTTTTTACCTTTGTTATATTTTCACTATTAGGATAACACTCTAAAAATTAATAGTATGAATTAAGAGAATGAAAATATAAAAAATAAGATTATAAGGTTATTCGGTTTTTTGGTTCAAATTATATTGAGTATAAATCAGTTCGAATAAGCAAAAACAAAGCTGAAGAGATGCTTATAATTACCCCCGCCCACAGCAAAAACAGTTTTAAAGAATTTCATGGGACGGAGATATTGTCATATTTGATACTCGCGTTTTAAAACATTTTAACGCTTCAAATGTTCCTTTAGATATGGTTCGTGGAGGGTGGGGTTTAACTACAAAAAACATCTTAAAATTTGGTTTTTTGGAAGTTGAAATAGGATTATGACATGGCGGGTGTCGCAGAATAGATCTTCCCCCATTACAAATCTTCCCCCGGGAAGATTTATTCTGGTTAGCGCCAGAACAAACTTTCCCCCCTCAGAATATTTATTCCCCCCCTGTGTTAAAGCATACAGCAAAAATTTGCATAAAATTCTTAACAGAGAGCGGAAGATTTATTCTGGTGTTGTTCACTCTAGAATAAATCTTTCCCCTTGTTTTAAATCATGTAACAATTATTTGCATATTAAAAACAACATCCTTTTTTTGTTTTTTACGTCATTTCGTTTTTTTTCTTTTATTAAAAAAAGTCATTAAAAATACTCGAGGTTTCAGATAAACACAAAAAATTGGTGATAAACAAAAAAATAAATTTTATTCTAATCAAACATTTGAGATGTCCGAAATATTAAAAAAACCTGCCCTTTTGAAATTAACACCTTTTCAATGTTTTACTTAAAATTAGAATTTCCATCCTATAAAGCTAAAATGAGAACCCTAAGCACGCCTAAGCAGAAAGCTTACATTTAAAATATTAAGCAACATAAATGAAAAAAGTTAAAACTCGAAGGTAATTTAGGCGGCGCCAAAAAAAAAATAAATTATACATATTTTCGGAAAAAATCACTTCCAGATTAAAAACAAAAAAACTTTTTTCCTAAGCTCAAGCAAAACCTAAAATTCAACCTAAACACCCAAAAATCACTTCCTGAATAAAGACAAAAAACTTTTTTCTTAAGCCTAAGAAAAACCTAAAAATCAACCTAAACAACTTTAAACCTGTTTAATGTTGGAACTAACCGCTGAATATGGAGAAGATTTTTTTGTTTTCGTATTGACTTTTAAATAAAAAAAAACTAAAAACTTATGGATACTCATATAAATGTATTCTTTTTTATCTACGAAAACCAACTAAATAATATTTAATTATTAATGTCAATGCTCAACTGTTTTTTGAATTAAAAACAATTAAAGCTAAAATTTATTTTTATAAAAATACAAAAACAAACTATTTTTTTTCTAAGTGTAACATTTTATAAATTTTGCCAAAATCTCCTGTATCATGTTTTAAATTTATGCAAATTCTTGTGTGGGCTGGAAGAGTTATTTTGGTGTTTGAACCAGAATAGATCTTCCGGGAGGGGAATAACTATTCTGAGGGGAGAAGACCTATTCTGGCGTAAATTAGAATAAATCTTCCGGGGGGGGAATATCTATTCTAGAGCGCACCAGAATAACTCTTCTGGGGGGGGGAAGAAAAATAGGGGGAAGATCTTTTCTGCAACACCGGTCTTTTGTGAAAAAGTGTACGGTCTTTTATACTTTTATAAAATTTTAAAAATGAAAAATTTTTTTGCCAATTTTTTAATTCTTGAATGGGTTATAGT
This sequence comes from Microlaimidae sp. YZB2_3, assembly GCA_030248175.1. NCBI lineage: Eukaryota > Metazoa > Nematoda > Chromadorea > Desmodorida > Microlaimidae > Microlaimidae sp. YZB2_3. The sequence goes on along the minus strand of JASAMX010030870.1, from coordinate 25,933 downwards.
TTTTTTAGACGTGCATTTTAATGCTGGAGCTTTATTTCCTCCTGCTGATACGATTTGTAATAAAGACAATCCAAGTGACCCCGATCATAATTCGATTCATTGTGGAGACTTTAAACGGCTATATTGAAGGTATCTTTTATATAACGATAAAATATATAACGATACAACCATGGGTGTAGCCAAGATTTCCAGACGGTTTCGACTCCCACTTTAACAAAAGAATGGTTCACAACTATGGGTGTAGCCAATATTTCTAGACGGTTTAGACTCCCAGTTTAACAAAAGAATGGCTCACAACCATGGATGTAGCCAGGAATTCCAGACAGTTTAAACTCCCACTTTAACAAAAGAATGGTTTACAACTATGGGTGTAGCCAAGATTTCCAGACGGTTTAGATTACCGCTTTTTTTGGGTCGACGGAGGCAAAAATTGGGGGTGCAGAAAGGCCATTTTTTAAAAATTTTTTTGCGGTTTTTTTCCTAGCGCTTCATTGTTCTCTCTTTTTTATAGCATTACAATTAAAAATAATTATGATCAAATTTTTTAATAGGATTGCAATAAATTGTAGAATAGTAGAAGTGTAATAGTTTTTTAGAAGGTTAATAGTATTAGTTGTTTGTTTTGAACAGTTAAAAACATTTTTTAATGTTTTATTTGTCTCCCCTCTAAATTTATGTATGGTTTTCCTGATATGGCTTCGCAAGATACTTTTTTTAGGTTCGCACGATTCAAAATTTAAAGATTTTGACGTACGATTTTAAAAAAATTTCGCTTCGTTCCGATCAGTACGTGCTTAAAAGGAATAAAAACCTTAAAATGTTATATAAATGTTTTGGGAAAGCTAAAGTATTGAAGTATACAAACATGTTTCTAAATAAAATTTTTGTGTCGTTCTTTCAACTTTTTAGCATGCATTTTAAAGAATTATTTTCATAAACAAAAACATAATTATACCGGGCAAAGGTACTGACCAAGAATAACATATACTCCCACTATGGAATTCCCTGAGCGATGCGCAGAAAAAATATTGCTAATTATAAGTTCATTGAGGAATATCCTTTAATATCTTCTTGGGTTTTGGTTTTGGGCCATTCCCCTCAGTTTTATTTGGTCTTTGTAACAAGTCACTGAATATAAAACAAGCCATACAGAATACACAATTATTGTATTTTTAACGCAGCAAGTAATCTAGTAAGTTACAAAAAATGCACGATAATTGTTCTTGCGACACATTTTTCATAATTTAAACAGAAACACGAAAATTGTACGCTAAAGTTGTTAATGGTAAAAAATCAAATCTTTAATACAATATATATATTAGCTTCGCGTCTCTGCGAAAAAGATAAAATAACAAGATTAAACAAAACGTCCGTTAGACAAAGTCTAAAGGACAATTTTAGAAAAGCCAAAACGTCCTTTGGACAAGCCAAAACCTCCTTTGGACTTTTTCCTTTGGACGAAGTATGAATGCTACTTAGAATTTGTCCTTTGGACAAAGTCCAAAGGACAAAATCCAAAGGGAAAAGTCCAAAGGACAAAAAGTATGAACACGTCGCCCTTTGGATTTTGCCCTTTGGACTTTGTCCTTTGGACAAAGTCCAAAGGACGTTTTGACGCTGCTTTTGTCCAAAGGACGTTTTGTTATAAGTATGAACCAGCCTTTACAATTACGTTAATACTAAAAAAATTAAATTTTTGACTAATTAATCAAAACACAAAAATAAACTATTTTTCCAGTGCATGTGTTTTTTTTTTTACAAAATTTAAATTTTTTTTTTGTATTTTAAGATTGCGGCGTAAGCGTTGTGGGTTCCCTAAACTGTCTTATGCTTGTCACTGAGGTCTTGTGTAAACTTCCTATAACACCGTGGTTTAAGAGTACTTTAGATTAAAACAGTCTAAAGTAGTCTAAAAGATTCCAGATCGAAAGTAGTCTACAGTAGGCTAAAAGATTTAAGACACCATACGTAAAGCCGAGCCAAATACTATTGTACAAGCACAAGTAGCAATGTATTTACTGTGGAAAAAAATAATGCGAACTTTGTACACATACTAAAGATGAAGATGAAAATAGTCTGAAAATAGCTAGGTGGTAAAGTAACCACTCGTTTTTTGAGAAAATATTACGTGGAGAAAAACACCCGACGAAACTTAATAATAATTATAGTCTATATAAAAATGATGCGGACTGGGGACAAAACTCGAACCTTGAAAGGTCATATCTCTAGGTACAGGTACTAAACGTGTACCAAAAATCGATTAGAGATTTTCAAGCTACAAATACTGAATAAAAACATGTTTCTAGGTCAATTCGGACCTGAAGATCTCGATTTTAAACTTTAAAAACTGATTAAAACTTGATTTTTGATAATATGGGGTAAAATATAGGCAAAAAACTACAATATTTTGGGTACACAATTTTTACTGTAAAGAAAAAAATTTAATTAACCGCTAAATTAAAATAAAAACTTTGTTTTAACATTGCTGGAAGTCCGGAGAGTCTAAAAATTTACAAAAAAAATATAAATTCGATAGTCGCATGGACCACCAAAAATATGGACAACAAACTTGTTTTTGCTTAAAAACCTAATTTAAGCTTATTTTTAATTGGATTTATTTTTTCTAAGCCTAAGCAAAGCCTAAAAATCAACCTAAATTGTATTATGAGGCATTTTTATTAAATTATTCCATTTTTTAAATTCTAATTTTTTTCACGACTGAGTTTTTAGACATTTTTAAGCGGTTGCTATACAAAATTGGTGAGGACCAGAAAAAAAGTCAAAATATTTTTGGAACCGCTAGACTTTCGGCAATCTAAAAAATATTCATTTATATTCGTTAAAGCACTATTAAAAAAAATTTCTTAACAGCATAAAATGTACCTTCAAAAAAGGTCTTTTTTTGGCTATAAAACACCATTTATTATCCTAAAGGGTAGTTTAATCACTTTGTAATGCCAAAAATTAAAATTGCAAGGTCAGCATTGACCTAGAAACATGTTTTATATTTATGTTTGTTGAGTGGAATTCTCAAACTGATTTTTGGTACGCGTTTAGTACTTGTACCATATCTCTATAACGCGAGGTAGAATATGTATGCGACATATATCAAAGCATAGCTCAGACTTCCGGCTATATTTTGAAAAGGTTAAAAAAATTTCTTTCTATGACGTCATCACTACGGCTGATGCGGTGAAAAAACCTGGTTCCAAAAAAACAAAACTTTTTTATTAGTACGAGATAAAAAACGCCGCTCGGTATGCTGTTAAGACATACTTTTCCGTGTTTTTTTTTTGAAAATTTGAGCGAAATCGGCTCGCTTAAATTTTTTTAATGATGCGTTGAAAGCACGCATTTTTCGCGATTTTTCGCCAAATTAATACGCTGCAAAAAAGATAGCTTTTGTTTTGCTTCCTGCTCGACGTGTGTACGATTTTGATCATACTGTTATATATCAAATGTCCACCGTTTTCTATTCCTTATTTTTGACCTTAAAATTTTTTTTGTGGGGTTGACCCCCCGGGGCTAGAGGGGACCAAACACAAAGGCCAAAAATTTTTTTCAAAAATTTTTTCAAAACCATTAAAAATGTAAATTTTATCACAAATGACGAATTTTGATATATCGTTTGTGTAAAAAACCTAATATTAAGCTTACAATTCGCTGTCAAAAATGATGAATTTAAAATTTGGAAGCATTCCAAGCCCATATACTGGCAGCAGCAAATCTCTAAATTTAAAAGTTTTGCAAGAATAATAAACTTTAGAAGATTAGTTTAAAATTGTTTTCCATTATTTTGATTTAAAATATTAAAAAGTAGTCCAGAAAACCCCATGAAAACACAAAATTAATTTTCGTTATAACTCGAAAATACTTCCTTAGCTATGCAAATTTTTGTCATTACGTCATAATTAATGATTTTTATTGGCTCTTCCGAAATTAAAATGACGCAATTCAAACCAGATCGCGGATTCAAACGTTTTTATACGAAAAATAGCATTACTTCAAAAAATTACATTTGGATATTGGCAAAAGTTGGAAGACATAGTTATTAGAAATTTGTTTTTGTGTTGACAAACGGAGAAACATGTTTGCAAATAACAAAACACTTAAAAAGGAGCATTTCTTAGTTGCCATATTTGGCAATTTTGTAGTAGGATTTTAACTTCGAAAATATGTTCTTCTAACAAAATAACTTGGAAATTCGAAAAAACAACTTTTAAGGCTTTTTTTTTGGAAAAGTTTTTAATTTAAAGATTTGCTGCTGCCAGCATAGGGGCTTGGAATGCTTCCAAATTTTAAATTCGTCATTTTTGACAGCTAATTGTAAGCTTAATATTTGGTTTTATTACACAAACGATAGATGAAAATTCATAATTTGTGATAAATTTTACATTTTTGATAGTTTTGAAAAAAAAATTGTGAAAAAAATTTTTTGCCACTTGTGTTTGCCCTTAGCCCCCGGGAGGTTAACCCCAAAAAAAAATTTTAAGGTCAAAAGTAAGCAATAAAAAACGGCGGAAATTTGATATATAACAATGTCAACACGTCGAGCAGGAATCAAAACAAAAGCTATCTTTTTTGCAGTGTATTAATTTGGCGAAAAATCACGAAAACCGCGCGCTTTTAACGCATCATAAAAAAAATTTGAGCGAGCAAATTTCGCTCAAATTTTTAGAAAAAACTCGAAAAAGTAGGTTTTAAGAGCATACCAAGCGGCGTTTCTTATCTCGTACTAATAAAAAAGTTTTGTTTTCTTTGGCACCCGGTTTTTTTCACCATATCAGCTGTAGTGATGACGTCATAGAAAAATAATTTTTTTTAACCTTTTCAAAAGATAGCCAAAAGTCTGAGCTATGCTCTGATGTATGTCCCGTACATAATCTCGCGTTATGAAGATATAATCTTTCAAATTTAGAGTTTTGTTGCTAGTTCGCATCATTCTTGTATGAACCTACCTAACATAACAAAAATTGGGTCGGCGGTCCCACCAAAGTTCCTCTCAAATTAAATGCATTTTATTGTATTATTTTTGAAATTAAAAATACTGCAAATACTAAAACATCTATTTGAGAAATTTTAGCGTGCTTTTTTGTACTTAATTAAAGCATTAAAAAATCTGTTTTTCTGGTTAACCGAAATAAATTTACATATGAGAAACCTTAGTTACGCTTAAAATAGCTCTAAATAATGGTCGGAAGTTAACAAAATACTCGAAATTGTTTTAATATTGTTATTTAATCTCCGGTTTCCAAAAAAAAAATGATAAAAATTATTGGTTTCATAAGGAATTCTGATTTCGCGGCGGGACCGCAGATTTAAAATTTTGTAATGCTAGGTAGGTCCATAGACTATAGTTACATCATTTCTGACAACTTTTTATTATTATTTGTATTCTCGCGCGTTCATTCTTTATTTCTACCTGACAGATAGCGGTTATGCCCTTAATTTCAACCTAAAGAATTTTAACTTTAGTAATATTTTGTAGGGCTCCGCTTTTAGGGGCTCAGGAGTTCCGTCTTACAGTTGTACTGATTTCATACATAAGGAGGAATGCTATAAATTATTTGTTGCAAGCTAAATTGTGTTAAATTTATTTAAAACAACTAAAATAGTCCTAAAATGCAAATAGAATAAGTTACAACATATTTCCAGCTTAAATAAGCTTTGACCCTAAATCGTCTGATGCAAAAATGTTCACACTGCTCCGTCGTTGCGTGGTTGGGCAGGGTTTAACTTGAAATTTGCTTTAAACGGTGACGCCGTTCACCCGATGTGCAACAGGTGGAACGGAAGTTTATACGAGCCAACGGTAAAAGGAATTGGACCGTATGGCGCTCAGCGTGAATTTCGTGGATCCCAGCGACTTGGAACGGGCCTCCACACTCAATTTTCACTTAAAGGAAGAAGCGGAAAAGGCACTGATAAATATTTTAAAAACCGACCAGAACGAACCTCTGGCCAGACTGATGAAAACCCGACACGCCGCCCGGGCTTTGCTTCGCACATTGCAGGTAATTTTCAGAGCGATGATGTTCTTCGGAGATCCGAGCTCCGGAGGTAAGTTTTTTGGAGCTCTGGAGTAGACCCTTTGTACAATTCAAGTAATATTCTGACGCCAAATCAGAATATAACTGTAACGAGAGGGGAAATATTCAATGACGCTGGCCCACTCCAGGTTGGTAATTTTTCCAATGATGACGGTTTTTCGAAATCCGAGCACCGGAGTTTAGTTTTTTTGGAGCTCCGGAGTATACATCCTTTGTACATTTAAAAAAATTTTCTAACGCCAAATCAGAATATTTCTTCCCCCCCGGAGGAACTGTAACGAGAGAGGAAATATTCTATGACACTGGCCCACCCTGTGTTTAAAAAGGGACGGAAACCTTACTCTGCCCCCTCTCTATTGTGAATAGGTATGTGCTAGTGAATTGTGCCATGCACTTTGTTGTGGCTCGCTGTCCTTAGGTTTGAAAATTTGTTCTAGTTGTAGTGGCTATAACAACCTGCATTTAACAATTACAGACAGTTAATCGTTTACTCGAAAACTGGGTGCACGCCTAACAAACAAGTCATCAGTTGTTTCCAGCTCCTGGTTTAATTCCCTGGCAATGGATAAATCCCACGTAAGAAATAATTGTCATAAGCATGATTGGCACGCAGCTGATAGATAATTTCGTATGATGTTTAGTTCAGTTAAAAGTACTTCCAGCAGTTTTTGCACGGTTTTCCAACATAAAAATTAAGGTGCTTTGACAGTTAGCGAACGCACTTTTGAACCTAACAGTATAAAATTTATTTCTTATGTGGGATTCATCCATTAAGCTGTCTATGTCAATAGCGGTCAAATGCGTTGGATCCGCTGGGCACCTAAACAAACGGGAGCTGCGTTGTATGGCCAGAATACTGTCATTTAGGGTAACTTACTTAAATTTGGCCAATCCTAATTCAGGTCAACGGCTGATATTTTCGCCATGCGCAAAGCTACAAAACAAACTGCGTGCGGCTAAACAGACCGTCATGTCATCATCCATCATACGCAGTTCATTTGATAACTTTGCGCATGGCAAAAATAACAGCCGGTGGCCGAAATTAAGGCTGGCCGAATTGAAGTCAGTTTTTCTAGGTAAAATTTACGTCTGGATTTATTAATCAAGCGCTGGAAATTAGCGTGTCGCCGATATTACGGCAAAATAAGCCACGATTCGTATAAAATATATCGTCGCGACTACGGAAATGAGTCACAATTTGTATAAAATACATGTCACTGCGACTCATTTTAGATTTATAACAGCACCTTATTTACTACGGAATCAGTCGCAGTCACGTCGATTTTATAATGACTGTGGCGCATTTTGTCGTAGTACGACGATATGCGACTGTGATTCATTCTATATTTCGAACAGCAGTCTATAAACTATAAAATGAGTCACAGTCCCGTGTAGTTTATAATAATTGTGGTTGATTTTTCTGTATAAGAACGACGACTTTCGCGTCGCGAAAGTCACAAAGCTAAACGTCAAACGATTCTAGAGTGAAAAGTTGGTCAACATCTTTAATCGACCGAAGTCACTCAAGGAATAATTTGCATACGGTTTAATTGAAAAAGTGCGTTCGCAACTGTTGAAGCACCTTAATTTTTTCGTAGGAAAACCGCACAAAAATCGATACTATTACTAAAATAAACGTCATACAAAACGACCGATCAGCTGCGTGCCAACCATGCTTATGCAAATTATTTAATACTGAAATAAACATCATACGAAACGACCAATCAGCTGCGTGCCAACCATGCTTATGCAAATTATTTAATACTGAAATAAACATCATACGAAACGACCAACCAGCTGCGTGCCAACCATGCTTATGCAAATTATTCAATACTGAAATAAACATACAAAACGACCAATCAGCTGCGTGCCAACCATGCTTATGCAAATTATTTAATACTGAAATAAACATCATACGAAACGACCAATCAGCTGCGTGCCAACCATGCTTATGCAAATTATTTGGTTGATGTCTCCAAGTGCTGGTGTGAATGTGAACTACTGTCTCGGTACACCCGCTTTATCTCGGGATATCAAAACCACGTGTTATATATTTCAGGATGAAGTGGAAGATATGACCCACAACGGTATTTTGACAGAGGAGGAATCTTTGGATTTGTTGAAAAAACTGAAAAGCGCCCAAACTAGCGTTCTGTCCGTCTGCGCCGGCATCCCTCCGTCCACATTGGCCGACGAGTTACTTCGAGTTTACTGGATTAATAAACCGCAGGTTTGGATTTTGTAGAAAAATTAAATTTTAATTTTTAGAATTAAAGTTTTATTGCAATTTGTACAGTTAAACATAATAAAATTGAAAGCCTAAAATTTGAAAATTTTTTAAAATTAAAATTTTAAATTATGACAGGTTGCATTACATTTTGTATGATCATAATATAATTGAAAAGCTAAAATAGTAAAATTGAAAAATTGATATTTTTAAAATTTAAATTAAAAAAATTTAAAATTATGTTTTAAAATTATGACACGTTGCTCTACATTTGTATAATAGAGTAAAATTAAAAAAAAACTTTAAAAATTAAAATAAAATTTTTTTGAAAAAACTTTAAAAAATGAAAATTAAATTTTTTGAAATAAAAAAATATAAAGTTATGACATGTTTTACAACATTTGTTTAATAAACATAAGCGTCTCACATCTTACATGACACAATGTGCTCAAGACACCCTAATGCCTGAACATGTTTTAAGCACGCAAATTAATTTTTTTCAAAATTTCACAAGATAATTTGGTATACAGCGATATTCAAATAGCTTTCGCATAATGTAACATCGTAGTATTTATTTAGTTTTGATGTTCCTTTTCCCAAATATCATGCCCCAGGACCTTCGTTTCGCGCTGTTTTGTGAACAAAATTTGCATAAACTGGTCGGTTTGCAAGATATAATCCCCTAAAGTTTAAGTTGTCACTGCCCGAAATGTTTTGTACAAACTTTACAAACACTTACACGTTCATCCTACGAAGTTTAAAATTATTTAAAAAAAGATTTTAAATGTCGCTGTAATTTTGAAAAATAAATATATTGAAAAATTTATTTGTTACATAAACGGTCTCAGTTTGTACCAAGGTTATCATCAGTTTACTAAAAAAATAAAAGTAAAAAAAAATCCAAATTGATTCGAACAGTTTTCAGGGTAATCGAACCACTAAACAGCTGGTCAAATTTTTGTGCCATCTGATGGAAGAACCGATAAAATTTCAACCGGAACAAATTATATACGAAGCGGGTGATCCTGTAGACGGAATGTACTTTTTGATGAATGGAATTTGTTTGTTTACCCGATTTAATGTTGAAGATAACACAAAAACTAATCATTTTCTATATCCGGGCGTGTGGTTTGGTGAGCAAGCGATAATTGACAAATCAATATCCAAAACCGTTAGATCAGGTAACAGATAAAGCAGCATTGTGATAATGTGTAAGGTTTGTGTTCGTTGTCAGTGCTGGAGCTTTTTTTAAAAGCTCAGGCCTATTGAACCATTTTATAACAAAATAAAGAAAACTTTTTTATGCTATTCACAAATCACTGTGTTGCAGTTGGATCACAAAACAATGGATCACAAAGCAATATAAAACATGATATGTCTCTTTCATTTCCAAAATAATGTCCTTCTGTACCTCTTATTACCTTTAAGGTAGAACACCACGGTTAGATTTTGATGGCAAATCCTTACTAATTAATTTTTACGAAAGTAATTAGACCTGCTGATTCAATTTTTTACATTCATTTTTCTGTAAAAAATGTTATCGTCCAGAATCATCAAATAATATCAATAAAATACATGTCAAAAATACAAAACATTAATCAAATTTATTACCAAAATTATTCTATTTTTTATTTCTATTTAGCGTAAATTGAATAATAAAACACTTTTTTTTAAAAAACTAAAAATTTAAAAAAAAAGTTTTTTCTACGTTAAAAATATGGCCTAGCGAAGACTAGATCTCAAGGATCCGAGCCTGATCTACTAACCACTCGGCTACTGGGTCAGCTGAGATTTCTCACTTAAACTTTAAAGAAACGGTTCTAAATGTAGTTTCTCGGCGTCAATTTAAAAAAAATTAAATGAAAATTTAAATTTAGTGAAAGTTTGGTAATAGTTAGACACAAGTCTAATCAATACTTTAAATTGTATTTGATTAATAAACTAATTCAGGATTTTTTTTATTTGATTTTTCTTTTAAAAACATAGGTTTTTTTAATTTTCTTAAAATTTTGAATTACGTTTTACTCCAAACCACATCTAAAAGTTGCTTTCTATTTTTCTTTAACTTTCTATAGAATTGCGGAATAAACTGGATCAAATTTTTTAAATGACCAAAAACTGTTTTTTGAACTTTAAATTCATTGAAATAAATCTCAACTGGTTAGCAATGAAATTATTACCGTTGGATACATCATAATCTGAGCTTTCGATCGCACTATACTTTTGTCAGACAAAAATTAATATCTGAGACGATATCTAACTTTTAGTAAAATTCGTCATAACTATGGTGTTCTACCTTAAATCTCCTGCTTTAACACTATGTATTTCTTTCTAGTTTTCTTTTTTTTAAATATAATTTAATACATTTTTTTCTTACATTACATTTCATACTTTAATCTTACAATATTTTCTGATTTTACAAAAAAAATAGTGCAATTGTAACAGATTCATGATTGTTTTTACGTGCTAACCTAGAATTGCTAAAAATATGATTCTTTGATTTGAAAGATAATGCAGAACAATTAAACTAAATGTAATACTTTAGTTTATGCAAATAAATAGCTACATAAAAATAAATTTTTACAAAATTGATGTTATGTATGGGTAAAAATTAAATTTTAAAAGTTTATTATTTCTCATACACAAGTTTAATATTACTTAGCGCTACTTACGCGACTAAATACTATACATACAACAATACCAACACACTATATCGTCGTTACTACGGCAAAATGAGCCACTGTAACTACAAAATACACGTGACTGTGACTCATTCTGTATTTAGTTCGGTCCTGATTTAAATTTAAAATGAGTCACAGTCACATATATTTTATAAGAGCTGTGGCTCATTTTGCCGTAGTAACGACAATATTATCACTACATAGCTTGTCTCAGTTGGGACTTGATCTTAGGATCTTCAGTACACAAGGCAAACTTTCTGCCACAGGGCCATAATCTTAACATTACAAGCTTACACGCTGCCTGACCTGATATTTATATAAATAAAATTTTGTCATTTCTTTCATTATGTGCACAATCATGTAAAAAAATTTATTTAAGATAAATTCTTTTTTAAAAACCAGTTTCATTTAATTTTTATTTTTTTTGTGTTTTATTTGATTTTAGGAACCGTTTCCGCGTTAACAACTGAAGTCGTCGCATATTTTTTAAATCAAAATGGTGTAAACAAACTAAAAGCATTTGATCCTTCTATTGAACAATATCTTGCACTGGACATAGACATTCACAATGTAAACTGTCAAAAGTTTCTCAGCCTATAAACACAGGTGTGCAGAGTGGTTTACGATTTAGACGGGGGTATATAATGTATATTAATATTAGTGATGTTTCTCGGAGTTTCAGAGAAAGTTTCGCTTTTTGGAGCTCTGAAAAAATCTTCGCTCTATTTTTGGGCTATTATGAATAATTAAGAATAAATGTCATAAAATATTCTGTCAGAAAATTAAAAAATTTTTTTGAAAACTTATTAACGGTACAAATAGAACGAATGGTACGGTACGGTCTTTTCAATTATACCGTTTGAATTAATGTTCAAAAGGTATAATTAATTCACATGCACTAATAAGCACGACAAACAGAACAAAATAAAATTAAAGTTAAAATAAAATCAATAAAATTTAAAAAAAAATCATTTCACTGTAGGAATATTAATATAACTTAATAGAAACTACGCTACCTTAACTACAAAACTTGTAGCTATGCTACACCACTTGACTTTTAAATTCGGTTCCAATCCAAAAAGTATTAAAAAATTTGCCATTTTTAAAAATTTTAACCTGCGGTTTTTTTATAGTAATTATAAAAAACTTAAAAAAACATCAAACACCCAAAATGACAGTTATGACAGTACTTAATGCCTTAAAATACCGAAACGGCAGTGCCCATTAAATACTTTTCAGATTTAACCAAATTTAAAACTTTGACTTTCTGGTACCTAGGCGTGGTTTATTAAGTTTTATTAATATTCGTCCAGTAGATATGCTTTATTTTAAACGGCGATGAAAAAAACAACATTTATTTTAACCAAAACGATATTCTTGTTGTTATTACTGTTGTTGTTGATACAAACCGCCTAGAGCAAATTTTAGGTGTAATACAATTTTTTAAATGCGACTTGATACAATGATTGGTAATAATTAAAAAAAAAAACAAAAAAAATCATACGCTGATTTATTTTTAGCGCTTTTAAGATAAGATTATTTCTCAAATAAAAAATAAATTATACAATTTATCAAAAAACAGTGGCAAACTTTTAACCCATTCCCTTTCTGCGATCGCCTTTTTCTTGGTTAGCAAGGTTGGACCATGGCCACATGGAAATTCGGTATTTTTCTCTCACCATTGCGGTGCCTAAAGTTCACCGCGATTAATTCTACATATCACCTAAGCGATAGCTTGGTATGTAATACTGTATACGTGGTTATATTTTAAACAAACGCTGTTGTACATTGAATGAGCGCCAGCTACCATTTTAATTTTTAGCGCGAACTGGGCCGCTCGCTTAGTGAGCTTGGCTTGCAAAATTTGCGTTCAGTGAATAAAAAATGGGGGGATGCATATGATGAAGATTTGAAATGTTCACGAATACTGTTATTTATAAAAACCAATTATTAAAAAATTTTGATGATTATAAACCATGATAAGATATAGTACCTAGTTTTTATAGGTTATAATACCTAGTTTTCATCAGTACACAACTACACTACCCACGCTTGTTTTGCTTATATGTGATTGTAGAGTTAAACGGAAAAGTTTACGCACCATAATGATTAGAAGAAGATATACCACCACCGTGGGACGAAGGTATCACCGTGGTAACAGGGAAAAGGAAATAACAAGAACGTGTTAAGAATGGTGAAGACCAACATGAGGCACACAAATTAAAAAGTTTAAATTCTTTTTTTTTAATTTTACACCATAGGATCCAGTTTTGCAGTGTTGATGAATCTTTTGACTCAAATTTTTTGTCTAGTGTCTAGAGCTTCTGAAAGGGGAAGAAATTTTTAATATGTTTTATACATGGACAAACGCCCAGTTGGAAGATTACATTACTAGAAATTTGCACAAAGTTACAAAAACACAAAAAGTGGGAATTCCGTATGATTTTATATTTGTACTTCTTACAGGAATTGTAAGTTTTATGATTTTTAATCTATTTTGTTTTTGAATTGTAACACCCAATTTTCATGAATTTCTTCTCTTTAGAATTCTATATGATGTGTAGCTGCGGATAAATGATGATAAATTTAAGTTATTTTTTTTTAGCGATTCATAAATATGGCTATTGAAGATTAGACTTATTTAAAAAGTTTATTTAAAACCAAAATGTTGTATATGCGTAGTTTAAGATACATTTTATTTATTTTATCTCCTTTGGTTTATTTAACATAGAAATATATTTAAATTTAAACATAAAAGTATATTTGAATAAATTTTTTTTCAAAATTTTTTTTACAAATTTCAAGTTTTAGATTAAAAACAAAAATGGAGAATATCTGGCGGAAATTCAACCAACAGAGTACAGGATCTACACTGTTTTTGAAGGAAAAATTTGGGTGTCGCCGGCCACTGGGCAAAGCCAGGGTTTCTACCTGCTACTTCAGCGAGAAGGGATGTTGATTTGCACTAGTTAACAAGCTAGGAAAATACTATGTTGGGTTGCTTTAGTTAACAAACTAGAATATACTATGTTGAGTTGCACAAGTTAACAAGCTAGGAAAATACTATGTTGAGTTGCACTAGTTAACAAGCTAGGAAAATACTATGTTGAGTTGCACTAGTTAACAAGCTAGGAAAATACTATGTTGAGTTGCACTAGTTAACAAGCTAGGAAAATACTATGTTGAGTTGCACTAGTTAACAAGCTAGGAAAATACTATGTTGAGTTGCACTAGTTAACAAGCTAGGAAAATACTATGTTGAGTTGCACTAGTTAACAAGCTAGGAAAATACTATGTTGAGTTGCACTAGTTAACAAGCTAGAATATACTATGTTGAGTGTCACTAGTTAACAAGCTAGGAAAATACTATGTTGAGTTGCACTAGTTAACAAGCTAGGAAAATACTATGTTGAGTTGCACTAGTTAACAAGCTAGGAAAATACTATGTTGAGTTGCACTAGTTAACAAGCTAGAATATACTATGTTGAGTGTCACTAGTTAACGAAGCTAGGAAAATACTATGTTGAGTTGCACAAGTTAACAAGCTAGGAAAATACTATGCTGAGTTGCACTAGTTAACAAGTTAGGAAAATACTATGTTGAGTTGCACTAGTTAACAAGCTAGGAAAATACTATGTTGAGTTGCACTAGTTAACAAGCTAGGAAAATACTCTGTTGAGTTGCAACAGTTAACAAGCTAGGAAAGTACTATGTTGAGTTGCACTAGTTAACAAGCTAGGAAAACACTATGTTGAGTTGCACTAGTTAACAAGCTAGGAAAATACTATGTTGACTTGCACTAGTTAACAAGCTAGGAAAATACTATGTTGAGTTGCACTAGTTAACAAGCTAGGAAAATACTATGTTGAGTTGCACTAGTTAACAAACTAGGAAAATAAAATGTTGAGTTGCACTAGTTAACAAACTAGGAAAATAATATGTTGAGTTGCACTAGTTAACAAGCTAGGAAAATACTATGTTGAGTTGCACGAGTTAACAAGCTAGAAAATACTATGTTGAGTTGCACTAGTTAACAAACTAGGAAAATACTATGTTGAGTTGCACTAGTTAACAAGCTAGGAAAATACTATGTTGAGTTGCACTAGTTAACAAGCTAGGAAAATACTATGTTGAGTTGCACTACTTAACAAGCTAGGAAAATACTATGTTGAGTTGCAATAGTTAACAAGCTAGGAAAATACTATGTTGAGTTCCACTAGTTAACAAGCTAGAAAATACTATGTTGAGTTGCACTAGTTAACAAGCTAAGAAAATACTGTAATTTAGGTTGGTGCCAATAAACGTTTTAAGCACCAATGCATTGGGATGCAGAGTTATGCTGGTAACCTAGGTCACTTACAGAATTAAATTTTTTGTTTTGGATTTTGTATTTTTTTTTTTTGTGATAATTTTACCCCTGCCTCCAATAGCCCACAAATTTTTAAAGATATTTATTTGCAAAACATGTATTCAGTCTTGTGCACTTTTTGAATTTTTTCTTTTTCAAAAGTTATTTTAACGTTTTCAAATAGGATAATACTTCACTTAAAGAATAACTAATTTGGTAAATGTTTTTAATAAATTCGTTAAAATTTTTTAATTGATTAGTTTAATATCATTGTTAATGTTAATATTAACTTATATTTTGGGAATTCATAGCTGCTTTATTCAAGATTTTGCTAGATATAATAAAATTTTATAAAATATAAACAAAAATGCATGTTTTCATTTCACTTTCACATGCAATGAGTTAAAATAATAACTATTAAGAAGTTTACATAGGAAGTAGGTAATAACTGGTTGGCTCGACCAGGAAAACTAGCTGGTAACTAGAGTGTGGCTTAATACAATGTTATAACACAAGGCAAACACTGTATTTCACCTATTCTTAAGTTTGGTTCACAATCCGTTAAAAGTGTTCAAAGGACAATTTTAGACGGAAAAAAATTGTCCTTAAAACATTTCAAAAGTGTTTTTTGAACAGTCCAAAATAGTCCGAAGAACAATCCAATGGGTCCAAAACGCAAGTTGAAATATTTCAACATACGTTTTCTACACTTTGGATTGTTCTTGGGATTGTTTAAAAGATATATTTAATTTGTGTAAAATTGTCCTTTGCACACTTTGGACGAAGTTTGAGCTAGTGTTGTAAAAAGTATTGATTTAGGATCATTTTAAGTAAAAGATATTTATAAAAATTTTAATTTAATTTAAAGTAATAGTAAAAGTAATTTGTGATTTTTTAATTTAAGTTAAGTAAAAATAAGGCCTATTTTTAAGTATAAGTAAGAGTAAAATTATAATCAAAATAATTTTCAAACGGAGCAAAACACCGGTTTTTGGAGCTCCAGAGCCCCATTCTAAAGTTTTTTTTGTTAATTTTATGTTTTATTATTTCAATAAGTTTTTTGGTCAAAATAAATGATTTTAGCGTGTTAGCGGCTTAAAAAATTATCTTCTGTCATTCACTTTACAACAAGTCCATAGGGAATCTACCCATTGAAATTACTTGAATGTTACTTAAATTCATTTAAGTATTTGCAGTGGAAAATCGGAGTAAAAGTAAAAGTATTTCAAAGTTCAAAAGTCGAGTAAGACTAAACGTAAAAGTAATTGAAATTTCAAAAGTTGAGTAAAAGTAAAAGTAATCCAAAATCCGTTACTTTTATTACTTTAAGTAAAAGTAACTTTTCACAACACCAGTATGAACCAGGTTTTACTATCCAACTTAAAGGTAAACCCAACGTGGCTGCAACAGTTGTTTGTTGGATTAAAAAATGCTCCCCATTAAGTAAGTAAGTAAGTATTTATTAGTTGCAAAGGTTATGTAATATAACACTGAATTTACAACTGGTGGAATGCAAATAAAAAAATAAATTACATAAAGTCAAATAAACAATTTATAAATTACACACAAAAAATGACAAAGTAAAATATTGGATTTAAAAAAAACGAAAAAGACTACATTTAAGTTTTTAAACTTTATTTTATACATCACACACTAGTTTGGGCTTATTTGACAGGGTAGAAAAATTTATGCAATAAAACATTATTTAATATTTTTAAGTTTTTTTCAAAAAATTTGGACAGACTAAGCAGATACTACTGCAGCTGGTAGATTCTTCCAAACAGACACTATTCTATTAGTAAAAAAGTATTTTGCTACATCTGATCGAAAAATATTTGATTTAAGCTTAAGGCCATTTCCTCTCGTAAAAGTCGACGTATTAATATTTATAAAATTTGAAACATTAACATCAACAAGATTATTAATCATTTTATAGCAAAGAATAAAATCGTTGTGCGTTCTTTGTGCAGACAGTTTTTGTAAATTTAGTTCTTTAAGACGAGTTTCATAATCGACATGAGGGAAAGAGCATCTAAAGTAAAATTTCTTAGTAAATTTGCGCTGAAATTTTTTCTAAACGATTTTTATCCATTTCAAGATAAGGGTTCCAAACAAAAGTTTCAAATTCTAGCAAAGGACGTATAAATGATTTGTAACTTTGCAAGACAAGATTCATGTTTTTAGTTCTGAAAGCGCGAAAAAGAAGGCACATTCGGTTATAAGCTTTAGCAGTCAAATTGATACAATGGTTAGAGAACTTTAAATTGGAAGACACTGAGATTCCTAAATCACGCACACATGTTTCACTTTAATAGTATCATTTAATCTATACTCGTGTTTAGCATTATTGTTGCCTATATGTAATACACTACACTTTGAAAGAGCAATAATATTGCTCTTTAATAATATGGCAACTTAATATTATTAAGTTGCCATCTGTGTGCCCAGGCGCAGAAACTGTCCAGACTATTTTGAAATCGATGAAAATTATCATTATTGTTTATAATTGAATATAATTTGGCGTCATCGGCGAAAAGTTTTACCGACGTTTCGGCACCTAAGCAATCTGGCATATCATTTATAAAAATTAAAAAAAAGTAAAGGTCCCAACACGCTGCCTTGCGGCACCCCGCTAGTAACATTTGCAAAATCTGAATTAATAAAATTATCTAAAACACATGAATTATCAGTCAAGATAACTTTTTGCCTACGGTTAGTTAAAAAACTGGATATCCAAGAAAATAATTTGTAGCCAATTCCATACGATTTTAATTTGCATAATAATTTTTGATGACTGACGGAGTCAAAGGCTTTTGAGAAATCAATATACATAGCGTCAACATGATTTTTTTTATCGACAGCTTTGACCCAATCAGACAACGTGGAAAGAAGTTGTAACCCTACTGATTTACGTTTTAAAAAGCTGAACTAATCAGGGTGAATTAAGTTATTTGCTCTTAAATGTTTTAACATTGCGTCAACAATAATACTTTCAATAACCTTACAGCTTACACATGTTAATGATATCGGCCTATAATTTTCCTTAAGACAACAAACACCTTTTTTAAATACAGGTACTACATAAGCATCTTTCCACAATTCATGAACTTCCCTGGTTTCCATAGAGATTTCAAAGATTTTTGCAAGGGGTCCAGCACAAAGCTGGAATGCCATCGGGAGTTCGTGAAACTTTATTTGGTAATTTATTAAGTGTTTTTTCAACCAGATTTATAGGAAAAGACACTGAAAATATTCCTTTGTAATTGTTAACTCGTATAGGAAACTCAGGTAGGATACCATTATCTTGTGTAAAAACACTTGAAAAATAATTATTAAACAAGTTACATTTTTCATAAAGATTATCGGTAAGAATCCCATTATCCTTTTTAATAGGACCGATTTCAGTAGTGTTAGTTTTTATTTTTTTGTTGGCAAATTTAAAAAATTTTTTGCTGTCGCCACTGTTTAAAATATTTTCTTCAAGATTGTCATGAAATTTTTTAAGCGCCTCTTTGTATTGTTTATCGCAATTTTTCCAATTTTGCTTTAAAAAACTATTGGTTTTTGATCGGCGATAGAGAGTTTTTTTACGATTTCTTAAAACAAGTATGTGACGGGGATATTGAAACGATTTTGTTTTAATTCGCTTAATTGGTACAAACTTATTGATAACTTCCTTGTTAATAGCAACAAAAAAGTTGTACAGGTCATTAATATTCATAGAATTAGCAATACCATTTGCCCAGTTAATATTTTCTAAATAATTAGAAATTTCTTTATAATTTGCTGATTTAAATTCTCGAAAAATTTTGACATTATTCGTTTTAACAAAAGGAGAAAACATAACGCTAAATTTTATAATATTATGGTCACAAGAAGAAGAAAAGGGTTCACATGAAGAAATTTCGCCTATTAATCTGTTTTGATTACATAATAGCAAATCCAATAAATTTCCGCTGTTATGTGGGTTAAAATTAACGTATTGATTTAAACCATTTTCTATAACTGATTCTAAAAATATATTGTGCACTTCATCCCGTTTCGTAATATTTAGCAGGTCCCAGTTGATAAATGGCAAATTATAGTCACCTGATATCACACATGGATACAGACTGTTACACATCAAAGAATTATATTTAGTCATAAGACTGACATAATTAATTTCTGACTCAATATTTTCAAAAGAAGATCTCAGCGGACGATATTGGCATATTATTCGCAAATTATTTTGTTTTTGACCAACAATATCAATTGCAATACTTCTTAAACTATTAAAATTTTCATTTACTGTAACTAATGTGGCTTTAAAATGTTTTTTAATTAGAATGCAGATACCACATCCGAGTTTTTTCTTTGTCTTTTCTAAAAACTGAGTAGGTATCATTACAGTTTAACAAAGAATCAGGAACACTCGAGTCTAACCATGTTTCACTAATGCATAAGAGGTCATATTTTCGTTCAAATAACATAGCAAAAAGGACGTCAAGTTTGTTTTTTAAACTCCGCGCATTAAAATGAGCGCAAACAAAACCTTTGCAATTGTCCTATGCGTTAAATACATGCCTGGACTCCCTGGGTTCAACTGCCGGATTTGTTTTTGAGATTTTTGACTGACGGGAACCACCACCCAAAAATCAGGAGACAATCCCGGCTGCTGTTTAACAAAATGCTATATACCACGCTCTCTCGTCAAGGCATCTGGTTTTTGGTAGCAGTGTTCAATAAGTGTTTACGTTCCCTAAACGTATAACTGGGCCTTAAGAAAACATTACTGAAATCCAAACTTGATTTCAAAATCAAACGCTTGCTAAGTACATTGGCACATTCTGCCGAACGGTTAAATCGCAATTTAAGAAGCCTAGCCCGTCCATTTGAATCTTTTCCCATTCGAAAAGCTTCCTGGATGGCAGGCGGATCGACCCTGGAATCTGCGAAACACGCTTGTAGCAAAAGCGACGCCTGATCAATGTCAGAAATGTCCTCTTTTTCAGGCAGGCCTTTAACAACCAGAAATTTTTTATTTTTCTCCTTTTCCGTGTCTTCTTGAATCATAGGGCGGACCATATCCGCCAATTGCTCCTTAGACGGTAGGACATCCTGCTGGTGGTGGCTACGGTTTCGCACCCAACGTCGTCGCTGAACTGTAGTGAATTTCGCGTTTGATTCTTCAGCAGAATCGCTAAAGTCGGCGTCTGACATGTCGGAGTTAGTTTTACGTATTTTCAAAGCATCCATGTCAGCTTTAAGTTGAGCAACCTCTTTCCGTAGACTCTTAAGGCTGTCGACACAGTCACGGCAAGGAAAAGCGTACGATAAAGATTTAAAAACATCTATCGGAATTCCAGTGCAGCTCACATGATATGGGTTTGAGCAGATCGCACACGGAACGCAGTTCTTTAAATCTTTCTTATTAATTTTTTTCCGGCAAATTCCACAAGACATGGTAATATAATGTTGACATAGTTTATGGAAAATAACACAGCTGATTAGAGGTTCCTCGCTGAGTTGACAGAGTTAACAGAGAAATGAAAATGCCCATGAATTGGAAAAACTCTTGGCGTAACCACTCAAATCACAAGACTGTGACGTCACTTTATCAGCCAATTAGATTCGATTTATTACAGACTATTTGTTTATATATGTGTTTTTGAACCTGATTCAGCGGTGGTTCCGTGGCGCAATCAGTTAAGGCGTAGTCGCATTGACAGAGGTGAAGAGATTGAACCCTTATGAAACTACATTTTTATTTTCCTGTTAATGTTAATAAGTTTTTTTTTAGATTTTTTATAATTTTAGAATTTTATTCACATAAATTAAAAACAAAAACATCATTTGTTTCCTGGTTTTTTCCAATTCGTTGAATTTTTTGTCAGTTGGATATTCTAAAATATATTTTTATGTAAGTAAAATACCGTAATTTTTGCTATGTTCTATAATTGGTTTACTACTTAACGGTTTGCAGTGAAAACCATCAGGAGAAACTTTAACATTTGATTTATAAATTATAATTTTCCCAAACACATTGCATTTTCTAAAAATTGCTGATTTTGTGTGAACGAAAAATTTTCTCCGCATAAAAATCATGTGGGCGTGTTTAAATTAGTCACGTGAGAACACTGTTGCAGCTACGTTTGGTTTGCCTTTAGTCTATCGCAAACGCGTTCATGCATACTGTCATGTGTACACTATTACATGGAGCGAGAAATTACATCTAATTTCTTCCAATAACTAGCGCAATTCTTCGCCAGGGAAGCGGGAGGAGCTGAAAAGCGGAATGCAGCGCGGGACTACGAACACCATAATCGCCGCCATCGCCAAAAAGGAACAGAGCGAGAAGGAAAAAACCACAATGCGACCCGCTTTGCGCTCGTCCACAACCGCTAAATCCAAAAAGGTATGCACGGTGTCTTTGGAGCCGCCAACGGCAGGGAGCCCGGAGCTATTGGAAGAAAGCTTTAGGAACTACTAACTACTCTCTTAAAAGTGATTGGTTAATATAACGTAGAAATTAGTAAGTTTCTACGAATTTTTTAACGGGAAAGGATCCGCTCACTTAATTAGTAACTTTTACGATTTTTTTATTTATTAAAGGCTTAATAAAAAATTAGTGAAACTCCCGTCTTACAATAAAATTTTTCCGATAAAACTCCGGTTAAAGGATGCATAGATTAGGTTTACATGAAGCAAGAATTTATAATACTTAACAAGCATAATAAATTAAAAATTAAAAACAATAGTTTTAATTTCCAAATTTTACATTTATTTTAGTTTCAGCGCGATAGCAAGAAGAAAAAGTGCTTCTTCGGCCAAACATTTTTCCATATTTTTTCTTATTTAACCATTTTAAAGGTGAAAAAAAAGTGATTTATGATTACTTTTCGAATATAAGATTGTTTTAATTAAATAACAAAACATTTCTTACCTTAGTCTGTCCCTCCTTAATTTGTTTTGTAAACGAAAGTGCAGATTTCACACTTAAAAAAAATAAATAAAATGTTGCAAAAACTTAAAATCCCTAGCAGAAAATTTTACACACTTCAAACTAAGGATTTAAAGTCAGTGCACACACAAGCAATTTCTGCCATCTTAATTCCATAGAAATCATCAGCGCCTTTGGAGTTTTTTCTTTGCAAAGTAATTTGGTTTTAAAAATAGCGAAGAATTTCCAATATTTCCAACAAAATATCCTCAAAAGTTTGCTATATTTAGAACAAAATCAAAGGAAACGTCCAGTGGTAAATATTAAAACTTTAAAAAGAGTCGGATTAAATTGGCCGAACCTTATTTTTTTGTTTTAAAACAATTATTTTTGTTATTAATAAACATAAAACAAAAAAATGAAGGTTGAAAGAATTTGACATCAGTTACACATAGAATTTGATTATTTTCGTAGAATATATTTATATAAATAGTCAAACAAAACTAGTGGTAAACCTAATTATAAAATAAAAAACCGCCGCACGAGACAAAACTGTATGTTTAATATGTAAAGAGCAATTATCAATTTCAACGAGATTTTTCTAAGTTAATTCTACGAATTTTTTCGTTCAATCAACTAATATTATAGCAGAATTTTTTAACCTATTTATTTCGTTAATTTAATCAAAATGTGATTTACGACTTTTTTTTCAACGAATTTTTTAGGGCCACTTTTTAGAGAGTAGGAAACGGAAGTTAACAAAAAAGGGTTCGGGGTTAAGTTCAGGCTTTGGCTAAAACCTGTTTCTTTTTTACATTCAAAGTGATCAAATGACGAAGTTCAAAATACAAAATTTAAAAGAAAAAAGTACAAAAGAAAAAGTCTAACAGAGATTTGTAAATATGTCCTTTAGACAATTTGAAAAGTTTGTCTTTTGGACGAAGTATGAATGTTTTGTTAAATAATCTCCAAAGACAGTCCAATGGACAGCTCTAAATTTCCAAAAGACAATTCAAAATGTTCAAAAGACAGTCTATAGACTAGTTCGGAATAAGCGTCTTTTACTGTACGAGAGAGGGTACAAAAAGAAAAAGATAAAAATTGAAAAAATGTTAGCTTTCTTAGTTTCTTAAGTTTAAACCTATACTTCTTAAAAATTGCTACACGATGATATGTTTCACTACGTTGAAGTGCTGTAATATATCATTTTGTGCTTAATAAATTTTTGTTTTTTAATTAAACGTCGCAATAGTTTGAAATCACCACTAAAATAGTATTTTCCTGAACAGTGATTATGAATTAGTAAAAATAAAGATGAAATTTGTGCCTTTAAACTAATTTTAAACCTACATAGGTTTTTTTAATGTTTTGCTTGTAAAACTATTTAAAATTAAAAAATTAATTTTAAAAAGTCCATTCCAAACTTTTAAATTAAGCAGTTTCTGTAATTGAAACATTAAAAAACTGGAAACCAAGCGCGCCAGCAGCGCCGTACCTACGAAGCGGCAAAAAACTAAAAAAACCCCAAAAACTGCTTTTGCGTTTGCAATATTTAAAAAGTAATTAAGAAATTTTGAAGAGAAGGGGTCGAGATTTTATTTTAAACCGTAAAATGTACTAGTCGCTCACTGTTTCTCAATTTTCTCTCTACATATGATTGGTGCTAGTAGTTATTGTACCCTCTCCCTAACACTAAAAAACCCTTATTCCGAACTATTCTATAAATGTTCAAAACTGTCCAGTACAAAAGTTGAAATCTTGCAAATTTCTTTGGCTTTCTAAAGGACACATTTTAATTTCCCAAAAGCAACCTTAAAATTGTCCAAAGGTAACTTTTGCTTGTCTAAAATTGTCTTTTGAACTATTTATTAAACTGTCCTTTGGAGTTTTCTTTTGGACGTCGTTTGGACTGTCCTTTAAACGGTCTTTTGTACTTTGTTCTTTGGACAAAGTTTAAACAAGACTTCGAAACTGTGTTTTGAAATTTTTCCTTCAAACAATTTAGACAAATTACGAATCAGGCTTTACAAACTCGGAGCTGAAAATGGGAACTCGGAACCGGCAGTTAAAAAAAACTGGGTTAGGTTTAATACTTTAGCTCAGTTTTTGGCGAGATCCTAAAAATTTCGACTCTGTGGTAACCGCTTTCGGCTTTATGTTCCTCGTTTTTGGCTAAAAAAGTTCCGGCTCCGAATTCCCCCGGCTTTAACGACCCCTAAATCGCGGAAAAGATGCAGGAAACATCCCCCACGAAAGAATCCGACGATACCACAGGAGAAAACAACCAGAAAGTCTCCACTCAGACAGCGAGCGGTTATTCGGAAAAACATTCCCCCGGCTATGAAGAATCTATAATTGCACAGACGCAACCGCGACATATGAACGGTGATAGATAACATCTATATTTGTACTTGTCTACTATTTTTATATACTTTTACACTTCTAAACGCTTGGCATACTATTCGTGGTAATAAACTTGTAATTTATACACCAAGTCGTTCAAATTGCTTTCATAAATTCTCAATGCTAATACTATTTGGTGTGTTAATTTGGGGAGGAAAATGTACATTCGTTAAAAATGATCTTAAGCTATACAAGAAAATAGAATAGGATAGAATAGAATAGAATAGAATAGGATAAAAATATTCATTAATTAGTGAACATTAAGAATAATTCAAATCTTAACTCGAAATTATTGATTTTCTGCACACGTTTAATTGGCCAGACTAAGCTAAAATTCTTAGCATTTTAAATAAAATTTGCGTAGGGTAACTGACTTAATTTCGGCCACGCATTAATTTCGGCCACCAATTTAGGGTGTTGAAAAATTGGATTATTTTTAAAACACAAAAGATCTAGCACAAAAGTAACTAGATTAATGTTGAATAAAGTGTTTTTGCAAAAGTTTTTTATTTTTGTTATTCTACATTATCAACATTTTCATACAAAAAGTGAATTTTTGGTGATTTTCCTAATTTTTGCTTTGTGTCTAAACTGCATCAAATTTGGAACGAAGCAATATATAACCTTAAAATATCTTCTATTTAAGGCTCAAAGTTGTTAATTTTCGAGTTTTGACATTTTCTTCAAAATTATTTTGCAATGCGTTTAACTAACTGCGCATTTTAAGATTCCGTTAATTTCGGCCACCTGAAAATTTAGGTGAAAAAACCTGCCGTTTTTTGCTGTTTTTAAATATCATTGTACTACCGTATTTATAAAGATTTTTTTTGCTCGTTTGACTTTGTTTTGACCTTTTTTAAGCCAAAAATAAAAATTGAACAAAAAATACAAATTATTAAAACTTGTTTTTTTAAGGTTTTGACATAATTATTTAAAGTCTTGCTAATAACTATTAAAGTTCGCAAACGGGAAAAATTAAGTTATATGTACCAAGAACAATACCTAAGGTTAAATTTGCAACCTTTAGAAATTTTTATTGTTCGTTTAAACAATAGTTATAACCAGTTTTTTGTAGGTGGCCGAAATAAATGGCCCGCGCCTTAATTTCGGCCACTTTAAAAAAAAAGTTTAAACCTTCACTAATTTTTAAGTGTAACAGAAATATTCAAATTTTACACTGGAATAACAAATATAGCTATTGTTTGATTTTTAGGCCAAATTTTGGCTTGATTGAAAAAGCCAGAAAAAACTTATTCAAAATAATAAAAAAGGGTGGCCGAAATTAAGTCAGTTACCCTATGTGTT
>JASAMX010030868.1:0-51595 GCA_030248175.1 Microlaimidae sp. YZB2_3 | reverse complement strand
TTCAGTTACGTATTGCTGCTTTATATATGTAGCTTTATACTATTCCATTTAATATAAGGCTTTTTTTTCGAAACTTTGTTTCGTCTTTTGCTAGAATATTATACATATTTTGTGATCTTTATTATCGTTTTGTAAGAGCAAGAATTAATTATCAGGTACACAAATAAAAAAATTAAAAATCTAACAACACCATTGTATTTTTCATTAAAATACAAAAAAATGATATAGTGGTTTTTTTAGAATAAAGCACATTGCATAAGGTTTTTAAAACTTTTTCTTGAATTTTTGTTTCGAGAGAAAGCACAGTTTTTAGGCATAAGGTTTTTAGAATTTTCTGTTAAGGCTAACAATGTCATAATAGTCCAGCGGTAAGGGCAAGATAATTGTATTTTGCTAGCCCCGGGGTTTGAATCCTCTTTCGAAAAAGTGCTATTATTGCCTCTTTCTTCCTAATTTGATTTTGTATCTATTTTAAAATGTTAATTTTTAATACTATTTTGTGATATTGTTTGTAATTTCATTACTTAAAAATTAATAACTATTGAACATTAAAATACGAATAAAAAATTTACTTACATTTTTTATGGCATTATTTTCTCACGAAAATATAAACAAAAACCTTTAATTCTGGCTGTTGTTTTAAAAAATTGTTAATGAATTGTCTACCTGATTTTGATATATTTGTATGTATTTATATTTATTTTCCTACGAATTATTTAAAATATAACTTTTATGCTTGTTTGAAAATAATATATTTTGTGCGTGTTTATTGTTGTTTTGTTAATTATCTGATAAACAAATAGAAAAATTAAAAATCTAAAAACATTTGTATTTTTCATTAAAATACGAACAAATTGATATATTTGTTTTTAAAATTACTCCAATATTGCGCAAGTTATGACTACTTTTAACAGTCAAAGATTAATTACAAAGTGTTTTAAAAAAGATTGTTATTTTTTAATAAAAAAATTTCTTACGGATTTTTTTTTTTTTGAATTTTAAAACACATGCAACCGTTTGCATGTGATTATGAAACACATGCAAACGGTTGCATGTGTTTTAAAAAAACATGCATACGTATGCATGATTTTTGGAATCACATGCAACCATTTGCATGTAACTTTTAAAACACATGCAAACGATTGTATGTAATTTAAAAACACATGCACACGGTTGCATGTGTTTTGACAGTACATGCAACCGTTTGCTTGTGATTTTACAACACATGCAGTACTATACATATTTTGGAGACAATTGCATGTTTTTCCCATGCAACCATATGCTAATTATCAAAATCACAGGCATGCGGTTGCATATTTTTTGAAAGCATGCAACCGTATGCATAAAAAACATGCATACGTATGCATATAATTAGGATCCCACATATCCCGTATAATTATTCACCGTTTCTCATTCTTCTCTTTTAATTAATTAATTTCATGGAGTCTTCATTCTAACAATAATGATTGATATTTATTTTAAAATAAAGTTAATAGCAGCCATTTGAACATAATCATTTCTTTTAAATTTTTCATTACATTATTTTCTAATTTTATAGCGCTGAATAATCATGTTTTGAATAAAACAACAAAACAAAATATTTAAACTAAAGAATAGGGTAGTGCATTTAATTTCGGCACTTTTTCGTTTTTCCAATGTAACTTTTCACTGTATGACCTGATTTTCATGTTTGATAGCTCATTTTAAAGCTTTTACGATACTGCCTTGCGTCATAAAAAATTCATTGTACGACAGTTGTTTTTTTACTTAATTAAATCAGTTTTTAAAAAAATGGAAAAGTGGCTTTACAAACAATCGATTGTTTCTCAGTCAAAAAATCATTATTTTCAAAAATTTAAAAACTTATCATTATTCTCCAGACAGTTTTCTTTAATTTAGGCTTTTACTTGTTGTTCAACGTGTAACTGGCAAAAAGTTACAGCTATAATGACAAATAGTATCAAAATGAGCAAAATTTGGGAAAAAAGTGCATTTAATTTCGGCACTTTTTAAAAAGACCCCCTTAATCGAGTTTGTGCAGTGCTATGACTTCTACACATTTCAACGTTGTCTTTTAACTAATTACAACTCTAATTAAAACCCCCTTAATTTAACTTTTAACTAATTACAACCCCCTTAATCGAGTTTGTGCAGTGCTATGACTTCTACACATTTCAACGTTGTCTTTTAACTAATTACAACTACAATTTAACACCCGACCACTAAATTGAACCCGTTTTTACCTACAGCAATAGTGTGCCGAAATTACACTATTTTATTTTATAACGATTGCTCACCACAGACGCAACGTAGAACCACGGGGACTAAAAATTATGAAAATAGATTAAATTTTACCTGGACATTTTAATTTTTAAACGAATTTATTGCGTAATCATGAAATGCCCATGTTCTGAAAACGAGTAACATTTTTTTTAAATTATAAATCACACAATTTCACATGAAAATATCATAACATAACAAATAAAAAGCTCGACAGTCATCTACATATAATTAGCTCTCATTTGAGTTATCAAACGTCGTATTCCGTCCAGGATTACCAAAGATATGGTCCAAAATCAAAAATGCCCAATTGGGAAAAGTGCCGAAATTAAATGCACTACCCTATTGTTAGAAAAACCTCATAAACAGAATCTTTTTCATAACCGGCGAACTTAGCCGCTAGTTTAGTTAACATACTGTTAGTGGGGTTTCCAACCGATTTTGGCCTCCTATTTCACAAAAAACTTAGTAACACCCATTGCAAGGTCATAGCTGGGCGCTGTTTCAGAAAAGTTACGAAAATTCTATTTTTTTTTAAAAATCGATTTTTTCTTTGTAACTTTGAAAATTTTTGTTATACATACACTGGACTTATTCAACAAAAACAACCATACTTTGTGTTTGCTCTTTTAAAATTTCTCACCTTGACCAATTAAATGTAAGTGGTAAAAATTTCTGCTGGCAAAACGAAATTTCAATTTTAAAAATTACAAAGCAGGGAAATTTACAAAAAAAGTATGGACTTTACAAACAAATCGAATGTTCGTAACTTTTATGAAACAACACCGTGGAATATAAAGATTCAAAAATCACAGCATTTTTTGTGCGAGTAATTAGAATGACTTCCAGATTTTTTAAAAATCTATGATGAAGAAAAAACAGAATAAAACACTTCATTTATATAAATATTTTACAGTAAACATTAGCACCAAAATTGAAACGCATAGAAATCACAGAATTAAAATAAGCGCATTCTGTAACAAAACCAGTTTGAAAAGCGATGGCATGAGATATCTAAGGTAACTAAATATAAAAAACTAAGTTTTTTTTAAATATGCAGGTGGCATTGAAATGTAAATAAACATAAAGTAAACCATATTAAATGGCCTAATATGTACACTACTTCGATATTCAATCACTGTGAATACCTTTTTTTAAAATTAAATTGTCTTGATTTGTTTTATCAGGATGTCTAAACATTTGTTGCTTGGATTTATAAAGATTAGTGTGACTTTATGATTAAAATTTCAACGATTTTCTCAACAACGCGGTGTTTTGTTTTTTAGCATAGTTATAGTATAGTAGTATTATAAATTATAGCCTTATAATTTGGTTTCTTCTGTACTTAGTGTTTTTTAACTCTAGTTGGCATTGAAATATGCCTGACATTCATTTGATAAAGTTCTTTGACAACCAATTCTCTGAATTCTGAAAATTAAAATCATTTTACACACATTTTTTTAATTTATATTGTATTATTGTTCATATAAAAAACTTATAAATGGCAAACATATACAATTCTTAAGAAATTTTTTTTACAAACTTTAATCGTAAAAATTTTTAAAATCAAAATGTTTGGTGTAGTGTGGTCACTAAAATTTTTGGAGCATGCCACTATAAATTTAGCTATCAAAACTCCATTTTTCCTTGGTAAATTTTTTTTATTCTTCGGAAATTTTGATAAAATGCAAGGAGACACGACCGTTTTTTTTTTCAAAAGGCTAAAATTTTTAAAAGATTGCTGTAAAATTGTTAAAAGCTGGCGGTAAAAAAAATCGTCAAAAACTTGGCGGTTTAAAATAATATGTTTTTGTTGATAAGCAAACATAAAATAGGATCGTTTTTGTTAAATCAGCCCAGAGTGCGTGTATAACACTAGAATTTCCAAAATTATTAAAAAAAAAACACTAAACTTTTAAAAAAATTAATTGAATCGTAACTTTTGAGAAAAACAGTGTCGATATTAAATTTAAAACAACACGCTTTCAATTAAATTGTGTTACAAAAACGACATATGAAAAAAATTTTATCATGTACAAAAGCTTGATTTTTTGTTCTTGAAAAATTTAAGAAAAAAAAACAAAAAAAATTGTTATCCCTAATTCCACACCCCGTGCTATTACTACTACCTTAAAAAGGTTTTGATACAAAAAAAACTAGCAAAAAGGCATAACGGTTTAGTGCATATTTTATTGGTTTAACAAAGATTTGCATACGTTTCAACTGTAGGAACTGAAACAGGATATGCGGAAAAAAAAAACGTTTGATGAAAAAAACGCATAATTCTTTTTATCAAAAGAACTCCTAAAATTTTATTTTAATAGGTTTTATAAAATTAGAAAGTTTTATCCAATACAATAATAGCGAAGATGCATAATCTAATAAAGGTAATAATGTTTTTGCGATATTTACCAGCGCCCATTAAAATCTTTTATTAGGACTGGATTTTGCGTCCTTTTAAAACAATACCTAAGGAAAATACTGTTTTGAGAAGTCACGTGTTCGGTTTTAACCGGATGAATAATAGATACTGCAAGAACATAGTAGCTTTATTCGAGTATACACTTACATAACTTAAAACAAACTAAATGCTTAAAATTTCAAGTTTTGTTGTCAGTTTTTAAATGTTAAAAATTCAATTAATTAAAATTTCAAATTGATTTTTTTATATACCCTAGGTAATTTGTTTTTTTAACAAACTATTTTATTTAAAAACAATATTACAGAATTATTATGTATTTTCATTTTATAAGTTTTCAGAATAATCGGTATACAATTATTCATTAAATATAAATAAAATATAAATACAAATAAAACCTAAAAATTATTTACATCGTCTTCAATAGAGCTGAAGCGCGTAAATTCCACAACAAATTTCATCATAACTGAGGCTTCTGTTGGAAAATCACCAACTTCCGACTTCTTAACTCCCGTTCTAATAATAATAATAATAATAAGCAAAAAGTTATAAAATATTTATCTTTTATACTTTGATAATGACAAAATAACTATAATGTAATAATCTATTTTAATAATTTAAACATAAAAAAGAGACCACCAAGCCACAATAAAAAAAATTTATTTACACAAGCATTTTAAAT
The DNA here is from genome assembly GCA_030248175.1 of Microlaimidae sp. YZB2_3. Lineage (NCBI taxonomy): Eukaryota > Metazoa > Nematoda > Chromadorea > Desmodorida > Microlaimidae > Microlaimidae sp. YZB2_3. Next base: position 46,214 of record JASAMX010030868.1, on the reverse strand, counting down.
TAATCAATTTTTATCAAAAGATTTTAGACTATATTTTTTTAGCGTTTTCTAAACTATCTCTGATTTTCTTTTTTTCTGAACGTATTTCTTATTATTTAGAACGACTAAAAACCCTCTGCTAACATTTTGCATAAAAATATCAGTATTAAATGTTAAAATATATTGTTTGAAATAAAACTTTACACCAAAATCCTTTTTATTGCCTATTATGATTTTTACCATAAATAAAATTAAAAATAACTTGAGAGCTTGTCCTAGATAAGAATGAATGTATTGGGAAATGTAACAGAAATTCCGACCCAAGTTGCTTTGGAAATTGTTGACATATAGTGACTAATCCAAGGACCAAGGGAAGTCCATTACCATTGCATCTGCTGGTTTCTTACTCAACAATCCTAAATTTTATGTTTAACTCAATCAGAGAACTAAAAATTTGAACGGTGCTTACATCTTTAAAATAAAAACTAGCAATTATAACGTGTATGTGAGCATGATGTCCAAAGCTAAGGAGGTTTCTTTACTTGTATGTGAATGCATTTTGAAATAAAGGAAGAGCCCGGAAAGAGGGCGGGGTTTTTTTAGGAGCTTCCTTTAGTTATTAGAAGATACATAGGTGAGCAGGGGGGGGGGGGGGTTACACGACCTAAAAATCTCAAAACTGCCGACATTCCTCCTAAAATTTGGTGGTACCCCGGACACTTCTCCCCTAAAATTGGGGGGGGGGCGACTCCCACTACTTAAAAAACGCTAAAAATGGGCTATTTCAGTTCTAGTCCAAAATTTTTTGAGACACTCCCCAAATTTATAGGGTCGGGTATTCCCTTCCCCAAAACGCGAGAAGCTGCCCACCTATGGGATATAATCAACCTCAATAATATACCTATAAAAATAAATAGACGGAAGAGGGAAATGGGATGCAATAATAGAATAAAAAGGTATTTAATAAAAAATAAAAATAAAAAAAGTTAAGCAAAAAAGAAAACGCCTTTGCTTTGTTTAATACGACTTACCAATATTTTTTTACGTAAGTAATTTTTGCCAACTGAGTAAGTAAAACCATAAATAACCACAAACCAAGGTGTTCAAATTTGTTAGGAGCACTAATGTACACCTAAATTTTTACAAGACAATGTTTAAATTAAAATGGTGGTAATAAGTTTGATAAAGTTATTTAATTCGACAATTTCTAAATTTTTACGTTGATTAACTAACCACTAACATTTTTATTCCTATTACAATCAAAATTAATTTCATAGTTCGCATATTCCTACTCAGGATTGCCGCTTGCTAACACGTTAATCAATAAATTGTTACAACTATTTCTGTGTCACAGTCTTCACTCCTACATTAATGTTTAAGAGCTTATGTAATGAAATCTTGAGCGGAAAAAACGCAGCAACTTTAAATCGGGGCTTTAAACAAGCAAAAGAATCGGAGGATAATCTCCCAACCAAAGTATTTTTATAACCAGTTGAATCTTCGAAAAAAGCTAGTAAGACACAAAACATTACTGTACAATAAGCTTATAATTCGTATAGGAAACCACACAGCAATCCCGAATTTTGTATGATATTCTGCAGTATTAATTTATGAATTATTGAAATATTATTTTATTATTACACATCATTAGCACGGTTCCCAACGGTAGAGGGAGAGATACTTACTCGAGAAAAATGTTTCCGTTTTAAAATAGGATGGTGATTTGATTTAACCCTCTTAGTTTTTTAAGAAAGGAGTCAACCCTGGATAGTCAAATTTCTAAAACCTTTTTTTATTTTGGAGGGAGGTTTTAGGAAGCATCGTATTTTTAAAAATAGTATTAAATAATTAGCACTTGATAAAAGCAGATTTCAGCTAAAAAACAATTTTTTAATAAAATTTATTTTTTAAAAATTTCCTAGAATAGGGGAACCATAGATAAACAAGAGGGGATTAGGGTGGGGTCCACCTCCATCCCCCCTCCACCATAAGTGGGCAGCTTCTCGGGTTTTGGGGGGTATACCCGACCCGACCCCCGAAATTTGGGGGGGGCGGTGGCCCCAAAACTTTTTTTGGTGTATACCTCAATTACCCCATTTTTCGCGTTTTTAGTACCCGGCCCCCAAAATTTTAGGGGGGGGGGTGTCCGGGGTACCCCCAAAGTTTAGGGGATGGGTGTCGGCTATAATCGGGAATTTTTTTTTTTTTGGGGGGGGGGGTCGTCTCATCCCACCAACCTCCCCCCTGCCCAGCTCCCCCCTCCGCCCAAATTTTGGGCCCACCTACCCCTGACCCTTCTCTAGATTTTTAAATCTGGGAGAAGAATTTTAAAATCTACGGGGGGTTCGACTCGACCTACATTTTGAAATGTCATTTTCCCGGGATAAACACCCCCCCTAGCTTCGGTGACTGTGTTCATTTCTATAAAGGGGAATTCCTGAGCATAGGTGGGCAGGTGGGGTTGGGGGGTTAGGGTTATATATTATACTTATACCCCCCAAAATCCCAATAAAAACCGACACCCTTTATAAACTTTGATCGTACCCCGGACACTCCCCCGTCCCCCAAATTTGGAGGGGGTCTCTCAGCACTAAAAACGCTAAAAATGGGATATTTGAGGAATACATCACAAAAATTTTGAGACACCACTCCCAAATTTCGGGGATCAGGTACTCCAAAATCCGGGAGGCTGCCCACCTATGCCCCTGAGGGGAGCAAAGACTCGATTCTATCTCAAATTTCCAACCCCCCGCGGTTTGTTTGTTAAAATAGCCGTAATATGAAGTCATTCGCGTTTATCTATCAAAACCCTATCTTTTAGAATATTTAAAAAAACTTAAATTTTATGCAAATTTTTTATGTTGCTTTAATTATTATCTGAAAGCATTTTTTGCTCTTTCACTATGCTGAAAACTTATTTTCTGACGAGATAATTATCATTACATTTTTCCAAGTATCGGAGTACAATCAGAAAAATCACAAACAGAGTTATATTTTCAAGCAGTACTACGCTCATTAGTCAGAAAAAATTCAAAAAAATTTATAGTTTTTCGAAACAATTAAATTATTTTTCAAAGCTTCATTAAAATATTATATTATCAAACAAAACATACTTTTTTTAAAGGGTCTGTAATTCCCGAAGCTTCTAAGTAGTTTGTCAGTTCATACATCAGAGGATTGTCTTCACTGGGATACGGTTTGGTGCAATCAGCCATATGTTTCTTTATATCAGTTAATAGGGCACTTAAACACGCATAATTAATATTATTCGTTTATTCAAAAAAATTTAATATCTAAAAATGACTTTATAAAATAGTCATTTATATAATACTTAACAAAATTATAAAGGCAAAACAAAAAACCCAATAACATAAAACATAAAAAATTTAAAATTTATTATTTAAAAATAGAAAAAACTCAAAATTATAATACTAAATCGTATAAATTTTATTTTTAGACCTTTTTATCAGCTGTGTTCATAAATTACTGCTAACAAATGTTCATAAGTTTATTTTCTAAAATAGAACAAACCATTAAGATACTCACTAAAAACGAGCTTTTTTGGCATTAAACCCAGCAATTTTATAAATTGGCTTTATAAAAACTAAAGTCAATAAATAACCATGGTTAAAAATTACGTTGCATGATAATCAATTTTTACCAGGGCGATTTACCGGAGTACTCATCCCCCTGCGACGTGCTTGCCTAAACTGGCACTGAAAATATCTTAAAAATAGTACGTAGATAGTTTCTTAGTTTAAATATTGGCACTCTTCAAGAACATCCAAGTGGTCACCGGAAAGATGGGTTGTTTAAAACCGTTATTTTTCAAGTAAATTATGGTGATAAAACTCACAAATAACCTTTATCGTGGACTTTCAACCTTAGTTTCGCTAAGCAAAACCTTAAATCAATCTAAATTTAATGTTTTGTCTGATTTTGTGGTTTTTAGGATGCTTAGGAAAACTAAGGTCCATAGTCCACGATTTAGGTTGTTCATGAGTTTTTCTATAATAATTTTTTTAAATTTAAGAGTTCTTCAAAGTTTATTAAAAATCTACTGTTAGCTTAGTATTTCATGGCTTTTCTGTATTTGTCACAGCTAATAAATGTGTAATGCTTTCAACCATAACTCCAATTCCTAAAAACTTTAATTTTCGCTTAAATTATATCTATCTACTTAATAGCTTCTATTTAACAGCTTGTATGTAATTACATACAGCTGTTGCGAAATTTTATAATACCCAAAAACATAATGTCTGGCTTTAGTTGTAATTACTAAAATTATTTCTGTTCTCTCTCCTATAATCAGCTTTTCTGTATTGCTATATTTGTATTACTAGTACTTAATTTTTGTGTGTTTCTTTTTTCTTTTATTTTATAACGATTGCTCACCACAGACGCAACGTAGAACCACGGGGACTAAAAATTCGGAAAATAGACTAAATTTTACCAGGACAGTTTAAATTTTAAACCAATTTATTGCGTAATCGTGAAATGCCCGTGTTCTAAAAACGAGTAACAAATTTATTTTTTTATAAATCACATAATTTCACATGACAATATCATAACATAACAAATAAAAAGCTCACGACAGTCATCTACATATAATTAGCTCTCATTTGAGCTATCAAACGTCGTATTCCGTCCAGGATTACCGAAGATATAGTTCAAAATCAAAAATGCCCAATCGGGAAAATTGCCGAAATTAAATGCACTACCCTATATTGATTAGTTTATTACAATAATTAACCAAAACGTACCACGTATGTTTAAAACAAAATTTTACAATATTTCCAGGTAATTCCATGTCAAACAGCTTGGCATGTGGCATAATTCGTTGATCATAGAGAAGAAGACTTTGGGCAGATTAAACCAAACAGAAGGAAGCTGGGAGTAAATTAAATTGAGTAGCACTTGGAAAAGCCAGTGGTAGTATAAAATAAAAGAAAGAACACACAAAAATTAAGTACTAGTAAATACAAATATAGCAATACAGAAAAGCTGATTATAGGAGAGAGAACAGAAATAATTTTAGTAATTACAACTAAAGCCAGACATTATGTTTTTGGGTATTATAAAATTTTAATAGCTGTATGTAATTACATACAAGCTGTTAAATAGAAGCTATTAAGTAGATAGATATAATTTAAGCGAAAATTAAAGTTTTTAGGAATTGGAGTTATGGTTGAAAGTATTACACATTTATTAGCTGTGACAAATACAGAAAAGCCATGGAAATACTAAGCTAACAGTAGATTTTTAATAAACTTTGAAGAACTCTTAAATTTAAAAAAATTATTATAATAAAACTCATGAACAACCTAAATCGTGGACTATGGACCTTAGTTTTCCTAAGCATCCTAAAAACCTCAAAATCAGACAAAACATTAAATTTAGATTGATTTAAGGTTTTGCTTAGCGAAACTAAGGTTGAAAGTCCACGATAAAGGTTATTTGTGAGTTTTATCACCATAATTTACTTGAAAAATAACGGTTTTAAACAACCCATCTTTCCGGTGACCACTTGGATGTTCTTGAAGAGTGCCAATATTTAAACTAAGAAACTATCTACGTACTATTTTTAAGATATTTTCAGTGCCAGTTTAGGCAAGCACGTCGCAGGGGGATGAGTACTCCGGTAAATCGCCCTGTAAAAATTGATTATCATGCAACGTAATTTTAAACCATGGTTATTTATTGACTTTAGTTTTTATAAAACCAATTTATAAAATTGCTGGGTTTAATGCCAAAAAAGCTCGTTTTTAGTGAGTATCTTAATGGTTTGTTCTATTTTAGAAAATAAACTTATGAACATTTGTTAGCAGTAATTTATGAAAACAGCTGAGAAAAAGGTCTAAAAATAAAATTTATACGATTTAGTATTATAATTTGGAGTTTTTTCTATTTTTAAATAATAAATTTTAAATTTTTTATGTTTTATGTTATTGGGTTTTTTGTTTTGCCTTTATAATTTTGTTAAGTATTATATAAATGACGATTCAATAAGTCATTTTTAGATATTAAATTTTTTTGAATAAACGAATAATATTAATTATGCGTGTTTAAGTGCCCTATTAACTGATATAAAGAAACATATGGCTGATTGCACCAAACCGTATCCCAGTGAAGACAATCCTCTGATGTATGAACTGACAAACTACTTAGAAGCTTCGGGAATTACAGACCCTTTAAAAAAAGTATGTTTTGTTTGATAATATAATATTTTAATGAAGCTTTGAAAAATAATTTAATTGTTTCGAAAAACTATAAATTTTTTTGTATTTTTTCTGACTAATGAGCGTAGTACTGCTTGAAAATATAACTCTGTTTGTGATTTTTCTTATTGTACTCCGATACTTGGAAAAATGTAATGATAATTATCTCGTCAGAAAATAAGTTTTCAGCATAGTGAAAGAGCAAAAAATGCTTTCAGATAATAATTAAAGCAACATAAAAAATTTGCATAAAATTTAAGTTTTTTTAATATTTTAAAATAGAGTGTTTTGATAGATAAACGCGAATGCTTTTATATTACGGCTATTTTAACAAACAAACCGCGGGGGTTGGAAATTTGAGATAGAATCGAGTCTTTGCTCCCCTCAGGGGCATAGGTGGGCAGCCTCCCGGATTTTGGGGGTATACCTGATCCCCGAAATTTGGGAGTGGTGTCTCAAAATTTTTGTGATGTATTCCTCAAATATCCCATTTTTAGCGTTTTTAGTGCTGAGAGACCCCCCTCCCAAATTTGGGGGGGGGACGGGGGAGTGTCCGGGGTACGATCAAAGTTTATAAAGGGTGTCGGTTTTTATTGGGATTTTGGGGGGTATAAGTATAATATATAACCCTAACCCCCCAACCCCTCCTGCCCACCTATGCTCAGGAATTCCCCTTTATAGAAATGAACACAGTCACCGAAGCTAGGGGGGTGTTTATCCCGGGAAAATGACATTTCAAAATCTAGGGGGGTCGAGTCGAACCCCCCGTAGATTTTGAAAATTCTTCTCCAGATTTAAAAATCTAGAGAAGGGTCAGGGGTAAAAAAATTCGAAAATTTGGGCGGAGGGCATAGGTGGGCAGGGGGGAGGTTGGTGGGTTATACCACCCCCCCCCCAAAAAAAAAATTCCCGATTATAGCTGACACCCATCCCCTAAATTTTGGGAGTACCCCGGACACCCCCCCCCCTAAAATTTTGGGGGTCCCAGTACTAAAAACGCTAAAAATGGAGTATTTGAGGTATACACCAAAAAAAATTTTTGGGACAACCCCCCCCCAAATTTCGGGGGTCGGGTCGGGTATACCCCCCAAAACCCGAGAAGCTGCCCACTTATGGTGGAGGGGGGATGGAGGTGGACCCCACCCTAATCCCCTCTTGTTTATCTATGGTTCCCCTATTCTAGGAAATTTTTAAAAAATAAATTTTATTAAAAAATTGTTTTTTAGCTGAAATCTGCTTTTATCAAGTGCTAATTATTTAATACTATTTTAAAAATACGATGCTTCCTAAAACCTCCCTCCAAAATAAAAAAAGGTTTTAAATTTGACTATCCAGGGTTGACTCCTTTCTTAAAAAACTAAGAGGGTTAAATCAAATCACCATCCTATTTTAAACTGAAACATTTTTCTCGAGTAAGTATCTCTCCCTCTACCGTTGGGAACCGTGCTAATGATGTGTAATAATAAAATAATATTTCAATAATTCATAAATTAATACTGCAGAATATCATACAAAATTCGGGATTGTGTGGTTTCGTATTATAATTATAAGCTTATTGTACAGTAATGTTTTGTGTCTTATTAGTTTTTTGAAGATTCAACTGGTTATAAATAATTTTGGTTGGGAGATTATCCTCCGATTCTTTTGCTTGTTTAAAGCCCCCATTAAAGTTGCTGGGTTTTTTCTGTCAAAGATTTCATTACACAAGCTCTTAAACATTAATGTACGAGCGTAGACTGTGACACAGAAATAGTTGTAACAATTTATTGATTAACGTGTCAGCAAGCGGCAATCCTGAGTAGGAATATGCGAACTATGAAATTAATTTTGATTGTAATAGGAATAAAAATGTTAGTGGTTAGTTAATCAACGTAAAAATTTAGAAATTGTCGAATTAAATAACTTTATCAAACTTATTACCACCATTTTAATTTAAACATTGTCTTGTAAAAATTTAGGTGTACATTAGTGCTCCTAACAAATTTGAACACCTTGGTTTGTGGTTATTTATGGTTTTACTTACTCAGTTGGCAAAAATTACTTACGTAAAAAATATTGGTAAGTCGTATTAAACAAAGCAAAGGCGTTTTCTTCTGCTTAACTTTTTTTATTTTTATTTTTTATTAAATACCTTTTTATTCTATTATTGCATCCCATTTCCCTCTTCCGTCTATTTATTTTTATAGGTATATTATTGAGGTTGATTATATCCCATAGGTGGGCAGCTTCTCGGGTTTTGGGGGAAGGGGTATACCCGACCCTATAAATTTGGGGGAGTGTCTCAAAAAATTTTGGAGTATACCTTAAATAGCCCATTTTTAGCGTTTTTAGTACTGGAACCCTCCCCCCCCCCAATTTTAGGGGGGGGAGAAGTGTCCGGGGTACCACCAAATTTTAGGAGGAATGTCGGCAGTTTTGAGATTTTTAGGTAGTGTAACCCCCCCCCCTGCTCACCTATGTATCTTCTAATAACTAAAGGAAGCTCCGAAACCCCGCCCTCTTTCCCGGGCTCTTCCTTTATTTCAAAATGCATTCACATACAAGTAAAGAAACCTCCTTAGCTTTGGACATCATGCTCACATACACGTTATAATTGCTAGTTTCTATTTTAAAGATGTAAGCACCGTTAAAATTTTTAGTTCTCTGATTGAGGTAAACATAAAATTTAGGATTGTTGAGTAAGAAACCAGCAGATGCAATGGATGGACTTCCCTTGGTCCTTGGATTAGTCACTATATGTCAACAATTTCCAAAGCAACTTGGGTCGGAATTTCTCTCCTACATTTCCCAATACATTCATTCTTATCTAGGACAAGCTCTCAAGTTATTTTTAATTTTATTTATGGTAAAAATCATAATAGGCAATAAAAAGGATTTTGGTGTAAAAGTTTTATTTCAAACAATATATTTTAACATTTAATACTGATATTTTTATGCAAAATGTTAGCAGAGGGTTTTTAGTCGTTCTAAATAATAAGAAATACGTTCAGAAAAAAAGAAAATCAGAGATAGTTTAGAAAACGCTAAAAAAAATATAGTCTAAAATCTTTTATTAAAAATTGATTAATTTAAAATGCTTGTGTAAATAAATTTTTTTTTATTGTGGCTTGGTGGTTCTTTTTTATGTTAATATTAAAATAGATTATTACATTATAGTTATTTTGTAACTATCAAAGTATAAAAGATAAATATTTTATAATTTTTTGCTTATTATTATTATTATTATTAGAACGGGAGTCAAGAAGTCGGAAGTTGGTGATTTTCCTACAGAAGCCTCAGTTATGTTAAAATTTGTTGTGGAATTTACGCGCTTCAGCTCTATTGAAGACGATGTAAATAATTTTTAGGTTTTATTTGTATTTATATTTTATTTATATTTAATAAAATGGTATACCGATTATTCTGAAAATTTATTAATGAAAATACATAATAATTCTGTAATATTGTTTTTAAATAAAATATTTGTTAAAAAAACAAATTACCTAGGGTATCAAAAAAAAATCAATTTAAACTTTAACTAATTGAATTTTTAACATTAAAAACTGACAACAAAACTTAAATTTTAAGCATTTAGTTTGTTTTAAGTTATGTAAGTGTATACTCAAATAAAGCTACTATGTTCTTGCAGTATCTATTATTCATCCGGTTAAAACCGAACACGTGACTTCTCAAAACAGTATTTTCCTTAGGTATTGTTTTAAAAGGACGCAAATCCAGTCCTAATAAAAGATTTTAATGGGCGCTGGTAAATATCGCAAAAACATTATTACCTTTATTAGATTATGCATCTTCGCTATTATTGTATTGGATAAAACTTTCTAATTTTATAATAGCTATTAAAATTAAATTTTAGGAGTTTTGATAAAAAAGACTTTGCGTTTTTTTGATCAAACGTTTTTTTTTTTCGCATATCCTGTTTCAGTTCCTACATTTGAAACGTTGCACATCTTTGTTAAACCAATAAAATATGCACTAATCTTATGCCTTTTTGTTAGTTTTTTTGTATCAAAACCTTTTTAAGGTAGTAGTAATGCACGGGGTGTGGAATTAGGGATAACAATTTTTTTTGTTTTTTTTTCTTAAATTTTTCAAGAACAAAAAATAAAGCTTTATTACATGATAAAATTTTTTTCATATGTCGTTTTTGTAACACAAGTTAATAAAAAGCATGTTGCTTTAAATTTGATCTGGGCGCTGTTTTTCTAAAAGTTACGATTCAATTATTTTTTTTAAAAGTCCATTCTTTTTTTTTTTTGTAATTTTGAAAATTCTAGTGTTATACACGCACTCTGGGCTGATTTAACAAAAACGATCCTATTTTGTGTTTGCTTATAGACAAAAACATATTATTTTAAACCGCCAACTTTTAAACAATTTTTACCGCCAGCTTTTAACAATTTTACAGCAATCTTTTAAAAATTTTAGCCTTTTGAAAAAAAAAACGGTCGTGTCTCCTTGCATTTTAAAAATTACAAAGAATGTAGAGAAATTTACAGAGAAAGAATGGACTTTTAATGCTAAATTTATAGTGGCATGCTCCAAAAACTTTAGTGACCGCACTACACCAAACATTTTGATTTTAAAAATTTTTACGATTAAAGTTTGTAAAAAAAATTTCTTAAGATTGTATATGTTTGCCATTTATAAGTTTTTTATATAAACAATAATACAATATAAATTAAAAAATGTGTGTAAAATGATTTTAATTTTAGGAATTGCGATCATTTATTCCGGAGACTTTATTAGATGAATATCACGCTTGTTTGAATCCCAACTAAAGTTAAAAAACATAAGTACAGAAGAAACCAAATTATAAGGCTATAATTATAATTATACTATACTATAACTGTGTAAAAAACAAAACACCGCATTATTAGAATAGGGTTGAAACTTTAGTAATCTCCACAGATCTTTATAGATAGGCAAATTGTCGGGTCATTTTAATAAAACAAATCAAGACAATTTAATTTACCAAAAGATTCGCAGTGATTGAATATCGAAGTAGTGTACATATTAGGCCATTTAATATGGTTTACTTTATGTTTATTTACATTTCAATGCCACCTGCCTATTTAAAAAAAACTTAGTTTTTGTGTTGCGTTGCCTTAGATATCATGCCATCGCTTCTCAAACTGGTTTTGTTACAGAATGCGCTTATTTTAATTATATAATTATTATGCGTAGTTTTGGTGCAAATTTCTACTGTGATATATTTATATAAATAAAGTGTTTTATTCTGTTTTTTCTTCATCATAAATTTTTAAAAAATCTGGAAGTCATTCTAATTACTCGCACAAAAAATGCTGTGATTTAAAATATTATATTCCACGGTGTTGTTTCATAAAAGTTACGAACATTCGATTTCTTTGTAAAAGTCCATTCTTTTTTTGTAAATTTCCCTGCTTTGTAATTTTTAAAATTGAAATTTCGTTTTTTTGCCAGCAGAAATTTTGCCGCGCTTACATTTAATTGGTCAAGGTGAGAAATTTTTAAAAGAGCAAACACAAAGTATGGTTGTTTTTGTTGAATAAGTCCAGTGTATGTATAACAAAAATTTTCAAAGTTACAAAGAAAAAATGGATTTTTACAAAGAAATAGAATTTTCGTAACTTTTATGAAACAGCGCCCAGCTATGACCTTGCAATGGGTGTTACTAAGTTTTTTGTGAAATAGGAGGCCAAAATCGGTTGGAAACCCCACTAACAGTATGTTAACTAAACTAGCGGCTAAGTTCGCCGGTTATGAAAAAGATTCTGTTTATGAGGTTTTTCTAACAATAGGGTAGTGCATTTAATTTCGGCACTTTTCCCAATTGGGCATTTTTGATTTTGGACCATATCTTTGGTAATCCTGGACGGAATACGACGTTTGATAACTCAAATGAGAGCTAATTATATGTAGATGACTGTCGAGCTTTTTATTTGTTATGTTATGATATTTTCATGTGAAATTGTGTGATTTATAATTTTAAAAAATTGTTACTCGTTTTTAGAACATGGGCATTTCATGATTACGCAATAAATTGGTTTAAAAATTAAACTGTCCTGGTAAAATTTAATCTATTTTCCGAATTTTTAGTCCCCGTGGTTCTACGTTGCGTCTGTGGTGAGCAATCGTTATAAAATAAAATAGTGTAATTTCGGCACACTATTGCTGTAGGTAAAAACGGGTTCAATTTAGTGGTCGGGTGTTAAATTGTAGTTGTAATTAGTTAAAAGACAACGTTGAAATGTGTAGAAGTCATAGCACTGCACAAACTCGATTAAGGGGGTTGTAATTAGTTAAAAGTTAAATTAAGGGGGTTTTAATTAGAGTTGTAATTAGTTAAAAGACAACGTTGAAATGTGTAGAAGTCATAGCACTGCACAAACTCGATTAAGGGGGTCTTTTTAAAAAGTGCCGAAATTAAATGCACTTTTTTCCCAAATTTTGCTCATTTTGATACTATTTGTCATTTTAGCTGTAACTTTTTGCCAGTTACACGTTGAACAACAAGTAAAAGCCTAAATTAAAGAAAACTGTCTGGAGATAATGATAAGTTTTTAAATTTTTGAAAATAATGATTTTTTGACTGAGAAACAATCGATTGTTTGTAAAGGCACTTTTCCATTTTTTTAAAAACTGATTTAATTAAGTAAAAAAACAACTGTCGTACAATGAATTTTTTATGACGCAAGGCAGTATCGTAAAAGCTTTAAAATGAGCTATCAAACATGAAAATCAGGTCATACAGTGAAAAGTTACATTGGAAAAACGAAAAAGTGCCGAAATTAAATGCACTACCCTATTCTTTAGTTTAAATATTTTGTTTTGTTGTTTTATTCAAAACATGATTATTCAGCGCTATAAAATTAGAAAATAATGTAATGAAAAATTTAAAAGAAATGATTATGTTCAAATGGCTGCTATTAACTTTATTTTAAAATAAATATCAATCATTATTGTTAGAATGAAGAATACATGAAATTAATTAATTAAAAAAGAAGAATGAGAAACGGGGAATAATTATACGGGATATGTGTGGATCCTAACGATATGCATACGTATGCATGTTTTTTATGCATACGGTTGCATGTTTTTCAAAAAATATGCAACCGCATGCATGTGATTTTGATAATTAGCATATGGTTGCATGGAAAAACATGCAATTGTCTGCAAAATATGTATACGTATGCATGTGTTGTAAAATCACAAGCAAACGGTTGCATGTAATTTCAAAACACATGCAACCGTTTGCATGTGTTTTTAAATTACATACAATCGTTTGCATGTGTTTTAAAAGTTACATGCAAATGGTTGCATGTGATTCCAAAAATCATGCATACGTATGCATGTTTTTTTAAAACACATGCAACCGTTTGCATGTGTTTCATAAACACATGCAAACGGTTGCATGTGTTTTAAAATTCAAAAAAAAAAAAAATCCGTAAGAAATTTTTTTATTAAAAAATAACAATCTCTTTAAAAACACTTTGTAATTAATCTTTGACTGTTAAAAGTAGTCATAACTTGCGCAATATTGGAGTAATTTTAAAAACAAATATATCAATTTGTTCGTATTTTAATGAAAAATACAATGTTTTTAGATTTTTAATTTTTCTATTTGTTTATCAGATAATTAACAAAACAACAATAAACACGCACAAAATATATTATTTTCAAACAAGCATAAAAGTTATATTTTAAATAATTCGTAGGAAAATAAATATAAATACATACAAATATATCAAAATAGGTCGACAATTCATTAACAATTTTTTAAAACAACAGCCAGAATTAAAGGTTTTTGTTTATATTTTCGTGAGAAAATAATGCCATAAAAAATGTAAGTAAATTTTTTATTCGTATTTTAATGTTCAATAGTTATTAATTTTTAAGTAATGAAATTACAAACAATATCACAAAATAGTATTAAAATTAACATTTTAAAATAGATACAAAATCAATAAATTAGGAAGAAAGAGGCAATAATAGCACTTTTTCGAAAGAGGATTCAAACCCCGGGGCTAGCAAAATACAATTATCTTGCCCTTACCGCTGGACTATTATGACATTGTTAGCCTTATAAAATTCTAAAAACCTTATGCCTAAAAACTGTGCTTTCTCTCGAAACAAAAATTCAAGAAAAAGTTTTAAAAACCTTATGCAATGTGCTTTCTCTCAAAAAAACCACTATATCATTTTTTTGTATTTTAATGAAAAATACAATGGTGTTTTTAGATTTTTAATTTTTTTATTTGTGTACCTGATAATTAATTCTTGCTCTTACAAAACGATAATAAAGATCACAAAATATGTATAATATTCTAGCAAAAGACGAAACAAAGTTTCGAAAAAAAAGCCTTATATTAAATGGAATAGTATAAAGCTACATAAGTCTAAAAACTAAATGCCAGAAAAGACTGAAACAAGTCTCTTTAAAACCTGTAAATTAATAACAGATTTTGTGAAATTTTCAGAAAAACAAAACCGAATAAAAACAATACGTGTAAAAGCTTTAGTTTGCGTTTTTTAACCATTAATAAAACTTATTTCACATAAATAACTCTCATGGTGGATTAACTTTTACATGAGTTAACCAGCTGAAAATGCCACAGTATTAGTTAAGTCACACGTCGTCAAAACGATACAAAAAAAATATAACGCAAGTGTCACAGTAACCATGAAAAATTTCTGTCAAAATAAGTTATCGCATTGCGCATTAAATTTTGTAATTTATCATTATTTTCGTATAAAGCAAAACATACCGCCATATTAACGGCTTTTTAAAATCAAATATCAAGTTCTAAGTCCGAAAAACATTGAAAAATTCAGATTTAATATAAGGCGACTTTTAATTTAACAAATACATTGACAGCTAATTTGTTTTATGTAATAAATAGAAACATTAAAGAAAAAGTCGCCTTATATTAAATCTGAATTTTTCAATGTTTTTCGGACTTAGAACTTGATATTTGATTTTAAAAAGCCGTTAATATGGCGGTATGTTTTGCTTTATACGAAAATAATGATAAATTACAAAATTTAATGCGCAATGCGATAACTTATTTTGACAGAAATTTTTCATGGTTACTGTGACGCTTGCGTTATACTTTTTTTGTATCGTTTTGACGACGTGTGACTTAACTAATACTGTGGTATTTACAGCTGGTTAACTCATGTAAAAGTTAATCCACTTTGAGAGAAATTTATGTGAATTAAGTTTTATTAATGGTTAAAAAACGCAAACTAAAGCTTTTACACGTATTGTTTTTATTCGGTTTTGTTTTTCTGAAAATTTCACAAAATCTGTTATTAATTTACAGGTTTTAAAGAGACTTGTTTCAGTCTTTTCTGGCATTTAGTTTTTAGACTTATGTAGCTTTATACTATTCCATTTAATATAAGGCTTTTTTTTCGAAACTTTGTTTCGTCTTTTGCTAGAATTTCCGCCTTTTAATGCATTGAATTCAATGTCATTTATTAAAGATATAAAACATTAAAAAATTTACTCATTTTAAAAGAAACGTCATGGTCTCCTCATGATATGAATACAATTATTTTCATATCCAAAACTTTCAATGTAATTTTAAGCAGTATACTATACAAAAATTAAGTCTGGGTAACTCCGTAAAATTGTATGGAACCTGAAAGAACCATATAAAATAGTGTGTTTTTCTTCTGTTTAAATTTTTTTAGTTAGACCTGATTTAACCACTTTTTTGGAAATTAGCTTTATTTGGACTTTTGTTTTGTGCTTGATTTTTCTGGATTGATGGTTTATTTTTAAACAACAAAACCACACCATTGTAAATGGTTTTTCCAGGTTCCATACAATTTTACGAGGTTACCCAGACCAGTCTTTTCTCGCATTAAATTTTTGGAGTGATTGTAGCTTCATAGTATTCCATATAAAAAAGACTTTTTTCTGTTTCGATTTTGATAAATTTCCGTCTATTGAAACATTGTATCCCGCAGCGCTCACACGTCACCCAAGATTTATTTCATTTTATTTTTTTAAATATTTTTATTGTTGCCATATGGCTGCTAATTAGTGGTAAGGATATTTTTTCGCTCTTCCCGTTGAAAATTAGTAATTTTTATAAAAAGGTAAGGAATTATAATTTAAACCAAAAAAATAACCACAAGAGAATGTGTATTACTGAATGAAGTTACTTAATATGTAATTCAGTAAGGAAAAAAAGTGTCACACAAGTACCCCAGTACCTAATGCGTAACTTAGAAAAAAACTGGTCGTTTTTCACATGAACAGAGGTTTAACTACGGGCAATAGAGCATATACGAGAATAAAATTCAGGTGAGGCGGCAATTTAGCATCTACGTGCAAAAAATCAGCTCCAAATATTTACCACAGGGAAAAATTTTTGGGGGACCCCAAAAAAAAAAACAAAAAAAAGTTAAGCAAATTAAGCTTATTAGTATGAAATTCAGGTATGTTTAGCAAAAGTTTTTAGGTTTTTAATATCAGAAAAATATGGGTAATATTTTAGTTATGTAAAATGTTTAGATTTTTAATTGGCTAAAAAACTATTAAAGGTTTTGTTGATTTTCGATGACGCCATCAACAACGGTTAACCGCGCAGTGACTTAACCCATCATGGGTGGCGCGGGAGCGCCACGGGGCGATTTAGCCCCGTGGCGCCGCGCCAACCATAATTAGAGAACGTGGGTAAATTTTGAAATTCAGAACCTTCTTCTTCTTCTTCTTCTTCTTCTTCTTCTTCTTCTTCTTCTTCTTATTATTATTATTATTATTATTCCAACGCTCCATTCTTAAAAACGATATTCCTCATTCGTTACTGATTGATCAAAAATAAACATGGGCTCATTAGAAAGAAGAAGGAATTACGCAACTTTCTTAGGAAGCACTTTTTTCATTTAGGTCCTTGTTATCGATTTATTGATCAAAATAAAAAATTGAAAATTAGACAAATAAAAACTCCCAACCGCACAATAACAGCCTTTTGGCAACAATAAGGATTGTACAGAGCAGACAACCAACATCCCCTCATAAAAACCGCACAAAAATAGCAGACCGGTTTTAATTGGTGGCAGAAACGGCGCCAGTTCCCAGCGCCATCTGCTTCAACCGCGCGGAAAACGGCAAAAACAACAGAGTACTTTTTTTAATTCTTGCATTACTGATGACAAAATTAATTCAAAGTTTTATTTATTAAAAAATAATAATAAGCGTCGGTGGCGCGGGAGCGCCACGCGCCGCTAATCATCGGTGGTGCGGGGTGCCAACTGCAATTTAACCCACGGCACCGCGCCAACTATACTTAGACAACGTGAGTAAATTTTGTTATTCATGTTCATCATCTTATTATTATTATTATTATTTTTACTTTAAAAATTATAATTGCAATCATTGGCGCACGGCATCGCGCCAACTATATTTAGAGAACGTAGGTAAACTTTGTCTGGAGCGCATCTGCACCGCACTAACTATAATTAAACAACGTGGGTTAATTTTGTAATTTAAATTCATCTTCTTCTTATTATTTTTTTTATTTTATCTCGGCAACGGAATGATTATAAACATATGTCATTGCGCAGCTAAAACTATAGTTTATTAGGCTATTTTTTAATTTAATTCAAAAAAAAGTGGTAGACTAGCCTTGAAAAATGCTCTAAGAATAGAGCAGGAAAAAGGGGCGATTTTTCCCCGGGCGTATGTTTAGACAGAAAAGATGTAGACTAGTCTGAGATGGACATTATGTGGACTATAGGAAATTTGCATTTGGTTTGGCCAGCTGCTCACTAAATAAAAATTTCTACGATATGATAATGATTTGTTTATACATTGATCTAATCACACAGCACTGTTGCATTTTTTTTAGTTTGATGAAATGTCAATTGAAAAAATCATACTCACAGCAATCTTTGACAAGCGCGAAATCGCCACTTTTTCAAATTTATAGTTGTTTCTTAACATACAAATATAACCTTCTAATTGAAAAAGTGGCGATTTCGCGCTTGTCAAAGATTGCTGTGAGTATGATTTTTTCAATTGACATTTCATCAAACTAAAAAAAATGCAACAGTGCTGTGTGATTAGATCAATGTATAAACAAATCATTATCATATCGTAGAAATTTTTATTTAGTGAGCAGCTGGCCAAACCAAATGCAAATTTCCTATAGTCCACATAATGTCCATCTCAGACTAGTCTACATCTTTTCTGTCTAAACATACGCCCGGGGAAAAATCGCCCCTTTTTCCTGCTCTATTCTTAGAGCATTTTTCAAGGCTAGTTTAATATAAGGGAAAGAGCGCTCCGCGCTCTTCCCTGATTGATATTAATACAAATTCAAGTATAATTTTTTTAAATAGCTATAACACTGTTTTTTTTTAAATATATAAAAATGATAAAAATTGTTCGCCGTTCTAATATACAGTGAAAAAACAGAGGTGTAAAATTTTTGTTTTTATGAGTATTTTTTTCCTTTGTCTTTGAGGCTGTTCAAGTTGTTGAGATGCTTATGCCTTTTTGAGAGAAAAATGCATAGTGGACTGTTTTCTGCCCGCTCGACAATTTTTTGGTGTTGAATGTTTCACCAAATGTTAAACACAAATTTTTATACTCATTGACACTTTTTTTAAGTACAGAATCGCCGAAATACATCTTTTTTAAAAGTTAATATATATCTCGTGAACCATTAATGATATTTTGACGAAATAAAACTTGTGGTCTATTAGGGGCAGGGGTAAGGTTTTCACAAAAAAAATCAATCATCAAAATCACGAGTATCTAACAAAAAACAGATTTATCTAATATCTAATCTATCTAATATAATCTAATTTATCTAATCTAATCTAATAAAAACTTATTTTATATTCATTCATTGTTTTAAAAAAATTGTACTTCCCCTGCAAGTGTGGGTTAAATTTAAACTGTTCCTTTCTTCGAATAAAAAAAATATACAAACGACAAGTAATGATGAAGTATCATAAAATAAATAATTAAAATCGTACGCTTTTTTGTCTCTTTCTTCTTAATTTTATTGATTTTGTACCTATTTTTAAGTTTTTATTTCAGAATTATTTTGTGATTTTGTAATTTTATTTCTTAATATTTTGCGATAAATATTGAAGATTAAATGCAAATAGAAAAAAAACACTTACATATTCTCATGCCATCATTGTTTTAACGAAATTTTTAAAACAAAAATAAGAATGCTTTTATTTCTGCCTTTTATTTTACAACAATTTCAGTTTAATGAATTGTCGACCTATTTTGATATATTTGTATGTATTTATATTTATTTTCCTACGAATTATTTAAAATATCATTTTTATGCTGGTTTCAAAATAATATATTTTGTGCTTTTTATTGGTGTTTTGTTATATTATTAATTATCTGGTAAACAAATAAAAAAATTAAAAATCTAAGAACATCATTGTATTTTTCATTAAAATACGAACAAATTGATATATTGGTTTTTAAAATTACTCTAATATTGCGCAAGTTATGACCACTTTTGACGGCCAAAGATTAATTGCAAAGTGTTTTTACAGAGATTGTTATTTTTTAAGAAAAAAATTTCTTACGGATTTTTTTTTGAATTTTTAAACACATGCAACCGTTTGCATGTGCTTTTGAAACACATGCAAACAGTTGCATGTTTTTTAAATACACATGCATTGCATACGTATGCATAATTTTCGAAATCGCATGCAACCGTTTGCATGTAATTTAAAAACATGCAAACGGTTGCATGTAATTTAAAAACACATGCAAACGGTTGCATGTGTTTTGAAAAACACATGCAAACGGTTGCATGTGTTTTGAAATTACATGCAACCGTTTGCTTGTGATTTTAAAAAATTATGCAAACGTATGCATATATTTTGCATACGGTTGCATGGTTTTCCATGCAACCGTTTGCCAATTTACAAAATCACATGCATGCGGTTGCATATTTTTTGAAAAACATGCAACCGTATGCATAAAAAACATGCATGCATACGTATGCATATCGTTAGGATACACACATATCCCTTATAATTCTTCTCCGTTTCTCATTCTTCTTTTTTCAATTAATTAATTTCATGTATTCTTGGTTAGAATACAATGTTTTTCAATTCAAAGAAATGTGAAATTTTACATTAAAAAAAAAGGAAAATCAAGCAATAAAAGAACTTTTAACAACCGGTTAACTTAGCGGGTAGTTAACATGACTTTATCGTAACTTTTTGAATACGGGTTGTCTGAGCCGTCCATTCGCCTATTCCTTCACACTTTTTATAGACCTACCTAGCAAAACATAATTTTGGGTCGGCGATCCCCTCCCCGCCCGCAAAATAAAAATTTGCTATGAAATCAATAATTATTTGCCAATTTTCCTAAAAATCATAGATTTAACAACAATTTTATATATTTTGTTAGTTTTGACCATAGTTATAAACCTTTGTGGAGTAAAGGTTTTTCAAACGTAAACCTTTTTTTGGTTAATCCGAAAAAAAAACGGGAGAGACGCGGGAGTCCCGAGATAAGAGTATTTACAGGTCGCAGCAGTATAGCATTTAGAAATTCAATCATGACACTAAAGATGAATTCTAGCAGGGTGAAAATAGCTAGGTGGTAAAGTAACCACTCGTTGTTCGAAAAAATATCACGCGGAGAGAAACTCGTGACGCAACTTAATAATAATTGGTTACATTATCACAGACAACTTTTTTTTATTTTAATTTTCGCGCGTTTATTTTTCTTTTTTTCCTAACGGCGAGCGGTTACGCCCTTAATTTCAGCCTAAAGGATTTTAACTTAAGTAATGTACTCCTTCTGTTAATGCTATGAGCAAATAATATCTAGCTGACGTTAATTGCTGTATTGAATCGACTATTTAACAATAAAACCGTTCAAAATTTTTAACGAAAACGGTTTAATAATAAAGATCAAAACTCATATTTTAATAATTATTTATCAAATTAGTCAATTTCGAACCCAAATACAAAGAGCTAAAGTTGGTTAATTTTTGTACGTTTTTTAAAAACGTGAAATTAAAAAAAATTCTGCGTTCTTGTTTGTTTGTTTTTTTTTTAAACTTCATAACCGCACATTTTTAATTGGTCCCCTCATGTCTGCACTTTTTTTCAGCGTCAGCCAGATATAATTCAACCATAATCTTATGTTTTTACTTTTCTGTTGACGTTTAAATTGTTATTTACTTTGTTAAAACTTTTTTAAACACAAATACTGCATGTTCATTATCACGAAATCGCAAAAAAGGCTATGTTTTATTTACAAAGTAAGTGATTGCAACAAAAATTATACTAAATTGACTCATCAGAGCATGAGATTTCTAATGATATTTATAATTTTTGGACTTAAATACTTGAAAAAAAAACATAAATTAAATGCATAAATACTTCTAATATACATTAATATATAAATATATTTATATTAAATTAAATAAGTAAATCACTAATTACAAAATTAATATTCAAAATTGGAAGAAATTAGTCTACAAAAATCAATGTCCGTATAAAAAAAATAATCAAAAATTATTTTCATGAATAATTAAAAAATAATGCCATAAATGTATTTTTTACAAAATTTTAAAAATTGCACTTTTTGAAAACTTATTAAAAACTAAAAATTGTCTCAAACTCTATATAAAATAATTTAAAACGTTATATTAAGTTTGAATATGCTATAAATCGCTCGTTTAAAAGGCGGAACTTTGGAAACAGACCCGATTTAACTGGCCAGAGCTCTGGAGCACGATATTGGAGATTAGGGACAACACTACCTAAGATATTATTTCAAAAACGAATTGAAATATATGAAACGATATTCTTTAAACAAAAATCTGTCCAAAAAAATCCAAAAATAAATAAATTTATCTTAGTCTTGAGTCTCGAAACGAAATCTAAACAGACACCACATAAAAGTTTAAACCTTAGTTACGCGTTTTAAAAACGCATAGATATAATATTTTGAACATTTTATTTTTTGTTAAAATACAATTAAAAAAGATTGTTTCGTTTTTGAAATTGTATCAATATTGCACAAGTTAAAGTTAGCTCATACTTATGACAAAACGTCCTTTAGGACAAAAGTCCTTCGAAATTTGTCTAAAGGAAGTTTTTTCATAGCTAAATTTGTTTCAGGATAAACAAACTTCACCCATTTTAGTGCGTGAAGTTTGTGGCTTTCCGGCCGCACCAAATTAAATTATGTGAAAGTTTACTGCTTGCTGGTAAAATAAAATTTTAATACATTTGAGTTAAAATAATAAGAATGATAAAAGAAAATGAAATGCAAAAATACTGTAATGCTCCAGGTATAATAGCAAAATTTCTATATTCAACTGCCGCGATACATTTTTTTTATTTATTAACAATTATTATGGAGAATCACGACAGTTAATTCAATGTACACAAAGGTCTCGAGAAGACTTAAAAATAATTAGTATATGACGTTGGTTAACGAAAAAGAACATGATCATAATACAACGAAAACAATATAAACATAAACAATTTTTCTAAAAAAACAGCTGGTTGTGCATTATATTTCCTCCTCCGACATATTTGTAAACCTTGTAATCCATAACATATAATAGTCTTTATTAAAATTAGTACAAACTAAACATAAATCAAACATGTGTAATTTTAGTTATTCATTTCTTTTTAATTCCGACCTGCGCCGGCCTCTTGGCCGCTCCGTCCACAACTAAAAGACTGTTAGGGATTTCCCCTCAAGGCTCGTTCACCCATGTCTTTTCTCCGGGAATAATAATGAAGACATCTATAACATGTCACAAAAAACAAAAATGTTTAATTATTCATTTTTATTATTTAAACTTCACAGGGTGAAATTGAGTATATTATTTAAAATCTTTTTTTAATAATGTACTCTATGGACCTACCTAGCCTAACAAAAATTGGGTCGGCGGTCCCACCACGAAACAAACTTCCTCTCATGCATTTTTTGTAATATTTTTGAAACTGGAAATACAATATACAAATAAAACATCTACTTGGTTTATAAACTCGGTTTATACATGAAGTATGCAATATACATAAGTGTCACCATAATGGATAATTACCGTATCTTCTACTTATCTTTCGTATAGTATGCAGATCAACCGATCGAAATTTCGCGCGCTTTTGATCGCTTGATCTGCATACTACGAAAGATAACCAGGAGATACGGTAATTATCCATTATGGTGACGCTTATGTATATTGCATACTTCATGTATAAACAGAGTTCCAGTGCAAGGTGCCTATAAAAATTTTTTTTAAATAAAAAAGTCAATTTTACTTTTTTAAAATAATTTGTTTCGTCAAAACATGTAATTTGATAAAATACCTGTCATGTTATTGAATGTTTTTTTGATTTCCACGTTTCACAAACAATGGTAAAATCTCAAGGGTTTTTTTCAAGAAAACACTAATATTTCGAGAAATAATTGATTTAAATCAAAATAAATCAGGGTGTTAGAATAAAATTAAAAATATGACGCCTGTTTTTGATTGTTTTTATAACAAAACTTTTCGTAGAAAAGAAGATATTGTTACAGGATAAAATTGTTGAAAGTCCCTATTTTGGCATTTTTAAATGGTCTATAGATATTTAAGCAAAAAAACAGTTACTAATTTTTTGAGTGCAGAATAAAGTTTTGCCAAAAAATTGTCGATATTGAAAACAAAAATTTTTACTGCATTTTTAATTATTAATCTCACACACAACATCATATTTGTAGAAAATTTGTGTTTGTTTTTTTAAGAATGTGCAAAACCAACATATAAAACCATGGGTAAAAACATATGCAATTTATCAAAAAATTGCCATTGCTTTTTGAATTGTCATTAAAATGGCATATCAATTTTAGTTGTGTCATATTAATATTCTATTCTTCATTAATTTGCTTGAATTAAAATGGATTTATTTATGTGAATTTAGATAAATGTAGTTTCTCATTATTTAATTAAAAGATACATTTTATTATAACCAGCGTAAATTCCCAGAAAAATATGGCTTTAAAATAAAAAATGTGATTTAAATGGATTGAAATCATGTTGTTATAAAGGAATATTCTAACGAGGCTTTTTATTCAGGAATTACACATCTTTGGTACGTATAATAATTTGTTTATTTTTTAGGTTCAAGCTCACAATTAAGCTAATTAGCTTGGGCTAATTGTGAGCTTGATTTGAGCCTGAGATTTATTGTGAGCTTGAGCTTGAGCTTAGTACTCACAATTAAATATATGTGAGCACCAATTGGTATTGAGCATTTGTGAGCAGCTCAATGCATCCCTACTCCGGTCTCACGTGTCGCACCTGCAAAACTTCGGGACTCTCGTGTCTCGGGACTCACGTGTCGCAGACTAAAAAAACACTTAAATGCTTAAATTTAATACAATAAAGCCGCTAAAATTTTTAAAATAGATGTTTTAATATTTTTAGTATTTCTAATTTCAAAACAAAAAAAAACAAATGCATTTAATCTGATTAAGGAACCCTGTTTCGTGGTGGGACCGCTGGCCCTATTTTTGTTATGCTAGGTAGGTAAAAAAAATTTTGAAAAAAGATTTTTATTATACTTTTTTATTTTACCCTAAATAAGAAGCTAATCGATTCAAAATCAATATTTACCTGCTACAATGGGCCGAAATTTTTTTAACAGTATTTTAACAAAAAAACCTCAAGATCAAAACTATCGAACGGAAGAAAGCTTTGAAACAGATAACGGTAATATTTTCACTAATAGTATTATAAAAACGGTTATTTTAGAAAACATAAATTTATTTAAGCACAGGTTCGATATGTTGGTTTATTGTAATATTTGTCCCACCTGTTGTGTCGTAAATTCTACTGAAATAAATAATAGCTGTTGGACGCTTTATATTACCACATAAAAAGCGTCTTGTGGATCGCACGCGGTTTTACTGCTTCAGAACAAAAACGTTATCCGTGCTAGTCCGCATAAATATTTTTAATTATAATAGGTATAGAGACATGGATTTTTCTGCCATTTTAGAAATATTGGAAAGAAATGGGTTTTTAAAGCTAATTGCAGGAAGAAATTTTGATAAAAAAATTTATTAATTTTTTTGAAGTTCACTGTTTATCGCCAGAATTTTGCTGAAATACGATGTTTTTCTGATTCGATTTAGTTCCAAAGTAGGAACCAATAAACTTTTTTGTACGTTAAAACACGGTAAAACGGTAAAACGTAAACCTATAGACGGTAAAACAATCATGGTTTATACGAGTCACTCTGGCTTTCTTGCCAGCTCTTCTGTGAGAATTATATTAAGTGTCATTTCTTGCATAGCTAATGGTTCTGTTTTGCTTTCGGTTTGGCTGAACTCTAACCTTCAAAATCAGCCAAACTATCTCTTGGCAAATTTGGCTGGAGGTGATTTGCTAATGGGTAAATGTTTCGAGGTTAATGCTAAAATCACCTGGTTACCAAAACTTTAAGCAAAACGAACAAAAAATAAACTTTAAGTGCAACCGCAGCACCGTGGTCAAACATCGAAAAAACGTCGCGCAAAAACTGAAGATTATTAAAATATCACTCATTTTGAAATTTTTCTTTAGTACGATTTGTTTGTTAATACAGTCATTGATTATTTTTTGGTTATGTAACACAATTGAGCTAACTGCTTTCGAGACCAAGTTATATAAAAATAATTATGTAATGTTAAAAAAAATTTATCAAGGTTACACTGGGCTTTATTAGTATCAACCTCTTTTTTGTGCAGGCATTGGTTATATGCACTTTTGGTTTTGGAATTGGATAGCTGAATTCTCTCCTAATAGAAAACAATGTCTTGGCATGCTGATGCCAATTCTTTGGGCCTTATTTATAAGCCTGTGTAGCATTGTTCCCATTGCTTTTTATAGAGTTAAGCTGATTAAGGCTTACTCCCTGGAAACATCGGAAACAACTAATTTTACTGAGCCATGGAAGTTAACTTCTTCACTTGTAACTCTGTGGATTGCCAGTTTTGTGTGCGCAATGCTAAGTCTAGTAAATTTAAGCAAAAGCAGTTTCAGAATCTGTATATTACCATTGGCAATGAATACAACATATTTGATTTCTTTTTTCATATTCACCACTACTATTTGTGTTATGGTTGCAACAGAGTACGTAAGGTAAGCATGAATCATTTATTCTTTAACAAATTATCACAAATAACTATTAAATTTTGCAAACAAAGACAGTTTAATTTTATTTCTAATTTTAAAACGAAATGTACTGTGTCATGCTTTTTTATTCTGTGGGCATTTTATCAAAATTTATCGCACTTGGTTGTTACTTTGAACGATTATTAGCAATAAAATTTATATAGTTTTAATTTATGCAATTTTTTTTACAAATGCATATACTTATGTCAATATTACTTACAAGGAGTTGTTGAATATACTTGATGCATTTCAACAAAATTTTTGTCAATCTTTTTTGTTTCGTAGCATCAGAATAAATATGGGTCCGCTGGGGCCTGTTTCATAAAATACTGGTCTTCGTAAATTACAAGTCTATCAATAACTTTTTTTATTCTGAACCATTTGCGTTGAAATTTGAAATGAAAAAAGATTATATGCCATGTGCAAACTTTTTAAAATTTCAT
Organism: Microlaimidae sp. YZB2_3; assembly: GCA_030248175.1. Classification (NCBI taxonomy): domain Eukaryota; kingdom Metazoa; phylum Nematoda; class Chromadorea; order Desmodorida; family Microlaimidae; species Microlaimidae sp. YZB2_3. The sequence continues at coordinate 19,421 of JASAMX010030868.1, read as the reverse complement.
GTACGTACCTGTTGTGTGTTTAAAGTTATTCCAGTTTTAAACTTTGGCCACTTGTAATTTTTCACAAGTTCTCAAAAGAAAAATTTACCATACTCCGAGTAGGGTAAAATTTACTTTACGATTTCACTTGATTTTTTTACAAGTTTGTAAAAAAAACTTGAATACAAGTGAAAATACAAGTGAAAAATACAAGTAAAAAATACAAATAAAAATACCACTGTAAATTTGAATTATTTTTTTGTTGGTTTGTGGAGGTATATTAAAAAATCTATATATAAAAAAACATAAAAAAATCTATATAAAAATTAAATATATTATTATTTATTTTACTAATATTAAATTATATATTAAAAAATCTATATAAAAAACACATATAAAAACATCTTTTTATTTGTTTAAAAATTTACAAGTCAGTAATTTTAAAAACTTGTATTTTTCTCCATTTTACAAACTTGTAAAATTTACCAGTATTTTATGAAACAGGCCCCTGGCCAAAAAATTAAAAAAAATTCTAAAACAATAATAAAACACTATTTTTAGAAGCTTTTTTAAAATAGAAACTAATAAAATGGTTTTAGTAATGCTTTATATTATTATAGGCAAATAAAATCCAGCTGATCGCAATATTTGCAATATTGAATCGACTATTTAACAACAAAAACATTCAAAATTTTTCACTAACATAACAAAGATTAAAAACTGTATTTTAATAATTACTCTAGCAAAAGACGAAACAAAGTTTCGAAAAAAAAAAGCCTTATATTAAATGGAATAGTATAAAGCTACATAAGTCTAAAAACTGGATGCCAGAAAAGACTGAAACAAGTCTCTTTAAAACCTGTAAATTAATAACAGATTTTGTGAAATTTTCAGAAAAACAAAACCAAATAAAAACAATGCGTGTAAAAGCTTTAGTTTGCGTTTTTTAACCATTGATAAAACTAAATTCACATAAATTTCTCTCAAAGTGGATTAACTTTTACATGAGTTAACCAGCTGTAAATACCACAGTATTAGTTAAGTCACACGTCGTCAAAACGATACAAAAAAGTATAACGCAAGCGTCACAGTAACCATGAAAAATTTCTGTCAAAATAAGTTATCGCATTGCGCATTAAATTTTGTAATTTATCATTATTTTCGTATAAAGCAAAACATACCGCCATATTAACGGCTTTTTAAAATCAAATATCAAGTTCTAAGTCCGAAACACATTGAAAAATTCAGATTTAATATAAAGCGACTTTTAATTTAACAAATACATTGACAACTAATTTGTTTTATGTAATAAATAGAAATATTAAAGAAAAAGTCGCCTTATATTAAATTTGAATTTTTCAATGTTTTTCGGACTTTGAACTTGATATTTGATTTTAAAAAACCGTTAATATGGCGGTATGTTTTGCTTTATACGAAAATAATGATAAATTACAAAATTTAATGCGCAATGCGAATTTATTTTGACAGAAATTTTTCATGGTTACTGTGACGCTGCTAATTAGTGGTAAGGATATTTTTTCGCTCTTCCCGTTGAAAATTAGTAATTTTTATAAAAAGGTAAGGAATTATAATTTAAACCAAAAAAATAACCACAAGAGAATGTGTATTACTGAATGAAGTTACTTAATATGTAATTCAGTAAGGAAAAAGAAAAAAAATTGGTCATTTTTCACATGAACAGAGGTTTAACTACGGGCAATAGAGCATATACGAGAATAAAATTCAAGTGAGGCGGCAATTTAGCGTCTACGTGCAAAAAATCAGCTCCAAATATTTACCACAGGGAAAAATTTTTGGGGGACCCCCAAAAAAAAACAAACAAAAAAAGTTAAGCAAATTAAGCTTATTAGTATGAAATTCAGGTATGTTTAGCAAAAGTTTTTAGGTTTTTAATATTAGAAAAATATGGGTAATATTTTAGTTGTGTAAAATGTTTAGATTTTTAATTGGCTAAAAAACTATTAAAGGTTTTGTTGATTTTGATGACGCCATCAACAACGGTTAACCGCGCAGTGACTTAACCCATTTAATATAAGGGAAAGAGCGCTCCGCGCTCTTCTCTGATTTATCAAATTACTAATTTGTAACCTAAATAAAAATTTTTTTTAGGGCTAAAGTTGGTTAATTTTTGTATACTTTGTGAAAAGGTGGAATTAAAAAAAAATCCTGCGTTCTTATTTGTTTTTTTTTAAAAAAACGTCATTACCGCACAATTTTAATTGGTCCCCTCATGTCTGCATTCTAATTTTCAGCGCCAGCCAGATATAATTCAACTATAGGAAATTAATTATTAATTTAATAAATTTTTTAATATGATCTAATACATCTGTTAGTATTATTTAATAAGCAAGAGAAATACGTCACAAATTAGTATACCGCATTTTTACTGTAAATCGTACAAATTGAAATTTATTATCTTTTTATAATATATCGTTCAAAATACTTTTTTGCGGTGCACTTTCATCTTCGCTTTCTATACAAAGTATGAAAACTTTTATACATTGAGAATCCCATCCCACTATTTACGCCCTATAGAGCTAACGAGTTATTATAACAAAAACATAATACATCAAAAATTAATTCCCAATATTTAACGTGTTACTATTAACAATAGAATACCGCTTGCTTAAAATGAATGTTGCTTTTACAATTCTTATCTGCAGAACAAATCATTTTTACTGAACGAATATTGATAAAACTTAGTGGAAACGACGCTAAGATGCCAAAAATCTGAAGTTTGATCAATTCTGAAAAGAATTAAATAAATACTACCATTTAATAAAACTATTTTTACCTGTGATTTTATTTGGTGTGGTTTTTTGCATGATTCTCCCCTATTGATACAAAGTATAAGCGGTGTCCATAACAAGAAACTTATACAGAATAAGCATTTACAGGCACATACTGCGTTGGAATGTTCACCTCTAATTAAAGGTATTATGTATGTGATGTAATTATAACTTTTTAGACTGCTTATTTTCGTATTTTACGGTAGTTCCGGCATTTCCGTCAGCTCAGGCACATCTGAAAAATGGCACAAATACGTGAAATTTGATTCGCGGGTGACGCGGACACTGCTGCTGATGGCCGGGAGTTTCGCCGGTTGCTGGATCCCGTTCCAAATAGCCATTTTCTACTATTTACATCCCGAAAACGTTCCCACCAGCATTCACGCCTTTACATTTACACACTGGGTCACAATGCTGCCCTTGCTTCATTCCACTATCAACCCTTTCGTTTATACCCTTTCCGAAAAAGTAATAAACATTCTTTAAAAATATTTCAGCAACTATTTGGTATGAATAAATAAACAAAATAAAAATAAACAAAGCATAACACTTTGTTTTTTTAATAAAAAACGTTGCGAAAATAAGATGTAGACTTGTACAATTTTTTAAATATGCGTTGTAAAATTTAACTTGTTAATATCATTTAAATTCTGTTTATTATAAAACCTGAAAAGTCAAATAAACCGGAAGTTTATTATTATTATTTAAATGGAACACAATTTCGAAAAATATTCCGTTTTTAAATTTTAAATTATTGACTTGCAACAAAATTTTATTTTTGTTCTGGTTTGCAATGCTTTTGGTTTTTTATCGCTTTTTAAATGTTTTTTTAACGTTTTTTACATTAAGTCAAACCAAATTTTGTATGTCTCTTAAAAATTAAGTCTAGAATACTTTTCTGCAAGCAATAAACATCGTCACTCGTTTTAAGAAATAAACAAATGGTCGTTATTTACCATATTTAAGGTAATGGATTGTAATTTTAATAGCTTAAAAAGATTAAAATTTAAATTACACTTCCATAAACGATTTTTAAAGAATGCCAGGAATTCCGCCACACTATAGCCAACACAATTAGACAAATTTGTGACACGATTATGCTGCGTTTGTGTCCAAAAAGGTTTGCCAGAAGAGGAAAGAAAAGACGACCGGGTGACGGTGGCGGATGGCTGTCAGGGCGGGACAGAAGCGCCAGGAGACGCTGGCGACTCAAGAATGGGAGCAGGGAACGAATGTACACGGTCTCTTCGGATGTTCCGATGGTGGACATGACCACCACCGCACACAGTACTCCAAGTGTGGAGGCCAAGAGCTATTTGCGACGGCGCAGTGGAGACCCTCACCCCCTCCCTTTAAAACCTTACTTTAATCAAGCTTTCCAAGATGACGAGGGCGTCTCTTGTTAACGAAATCTTGTTAATGTGTAAGATCAAGGGCCAGTTCTAAAGCAGTTGATTTGCAGTAAATAGGGAAAAGTCTTTTAGTATTTACTGCAAGCAAATAAAGAATTGCAATTCGACTGGAAAACCCAAAAATTTGATAATTTCTTTAAGGAAGGAAAAGTTTTGATAAAATTCTGCAGAAATAAAGGCCGTGGTTAAAAGTTTTAAGTTGTATACGTTGTCTTACCCAGAACACCAAAAACATTTAGAATAGAAAACACTTTTCTTGCATGTTTTTATAACACAAAAAATGTTTTAGGACCAATTTAAAAAGATATCTATTAAGTAAAAACTAGAGACGAGTGGGCTTAATGGGCCTTCCTCTGCCCTCTCATTTCTACTTAGATTTTTATGGGTGAACGTCTACTTTCTAAATATCTTTAATTTAATTTAATTTAAATTAATATCTTTAGCGAATTAAACCTTATCTTATCTTTTTAAAAACATGGCCAGTAAACATAAATAAATTGTTAAAGTAATTTATTTTAGAGCAGTTTAAATATTCCATATTATTATCATTTATCCTAAATTATTAAATCGAAAAAAACTTAAACCACAAAACTAAAACTGTTTTATTACATAATGAATTTCAGACTCCCACACAGAATTGCATATGCAAATTTTATTTGAAATTTAAATAACTTTTGTTCAAATAAACTAATCAACCTGAAAATTTTTATGCATGTAAATATGAGAATTCTGCGTTCAGTGGTTGTTTTTATTTTCAAATTTGATGAACTGGCACTACAAAGAAGTGCATATACAAATTTTATTTGGTATGCTAATAACTTTAGATCGCAAAGACTAATCAACAGGAAAATTTACATGTACAAATATTGGCATACTCCAGTTCTTTTGCTACTTGTTTAAAAATTAACAAAGGTCCCACACGGAAGCGCATATGAAAATCTAAATGTAGAATGTGAATAAATTTACATCAAATCGACTAATCAACAGAAAAAATTACACGCTTATAAGTTTTAAAGGCAAGTTTTGCATTAGTTCTTCTAATTTTTTATGAAAATTCCGACACAGAATTGCATATGCAACCTTTATTTAAAATTTAAATAACGTTTGTTTAAATAAACTAATCAACATGAAAAATTTTATATATGTAAATATGAAAAGTCCGCATTCAATGGTTGTTTTTATTTTCAGATTTGATCAATTGGTCCTACACAGAAGTGTATATACAAATTTTATTTGGTATGCTATTAACTGTAGATCACACAGACTAATCAACAGGAAAGTTTACATGTACAATTATTAATATAATCCAGTTCTTTTACTACTTGTTTAAAAATTAACAAAGGCCCACACGGAACCGCATATGCAAATCTAAATGTGGAATGTAAATAATTTTACATCAAATCGACTAATTAACACAAAAAATTACATGCTTATAAGTTTTAAGGCCATATTTTGCATTAGTTTACTTAAGTTTTAATGAAAATTCCCACACAAAATTGCATATGCAAATTTTATTTAAAATTTAAATAATATTTGTTTAAATAAACTAATCAACATAAAAAACTTTATACATGTAAATATGACAAGTCCGCATTCAGTGGTTGTTTTTATTTTTAGATTTGATGAACTGTCCTACGCAGAAACGCATATACAAATTTTATTTGGTATGCTAATAACTCAAGATCACACAGAGTAATCAACAGAAAACAATACATGTACAAAAATTTATATTCTTCAGTTTTGTTGCCTTTAATTAACCGCTCTTACACAGAAGCGGAAACGCATATGCTAGTTCTTTAAAATAATATTTAATTTTTTTTATAAATCCATATAATAAATCAACATGAAAAATGAGACCTGTGCACTACCCCCACCCCTCTCTCCGGAATTTTATTGTGGGGGGGAGTTCCTCACCCGGGGGAGGGACGGGGGCAGATTTTTTTGAAACGGGGGGGAGCAAGCATGATAAGATAATAAAATTTTTAACAAACTAAGATTTTTAGCTTTAACAAGTACAAACTATTTGGTTACGGTTTTATCATTAAATGATTAAATTTATGAATCTGTATCGATTAAATAAACAGATTAATATTAAAAATTTAGTATCTTTTTTTAACAATTATTTATCAAATTAATTAGTTTGTATCAGACTTGTCAAATTTTTAGCGAATAAAGTTAACCGATTTTTTTTTTGAACAAAAAGAGATATGAAATATTTTAATTTGTGTAGAAACCGTCATAATCGCACAATATTAATTATTATTTTCATACGTCCCAACAATTTTACGAGTTCAGCCAGAAAATACCGCATATTAATACTGTTGGTTTATTAAAAGAATTTCTGGAGTTATTCGTGCCAAAACCTATTAAAATTAACTCATATAATATAGTAAATTTAACAATTTTCAATAATAAGCACAAAAATTAGAACTGAAATTAATGCTTGTTTTGCTTTGTATTAAAACTTTTATGTTTAAAAATGTTTTATGTTTAAACAAATCTTTTAAATTATTTGCAAAAATGAGAAATGCTTTCAATAACACAAATATTCCAAATGACATGCATTTTTGTAAAGAACCCCCAAGGGTCAAACCAACTAATTAACAGACTTGTGCACGTTACAGTGATCTCCCGTTTTATTACTGAGTGTAGCTTTCTCACTTGAAAATGAACAAAATGCTAAATATTGCTGTTTTTAATCTATATCGATATTATTTATTTTTGGATTTTTTTGCTATTTTTGCGAAATTTAACTTTTTTCCTTTTTTTCGCCTTTTTTTGCACATTCCCAGTTACGAAAAAAACGCCCTTGTGCCCCTCTATTTTGAAAATGCCCTGCCCTCCATAAAACCCTAGGACCGGAATTCACAAAACGGGGTTATCTATGGATTAAATCCGTGTTTTAACTTTTAACTCCGTGATTAGTATGTGTGATCTAAAGTTATTACTTATTAGCATACCAAATAAAATTTGTATATGAACTTCTTTGTAGGACCAATTGATCAAATCTAAAAATAAAAACAACCACTGAACGCGGACTTATCATTATATTTACATGTATAAAATTTTTTATGTGGATTAGTTTATTTAAACAAAAGTTATTTAAATTTTAAATAAAATTTGCGTATGCAATTCTGTGTGGGAACTTTTATTAAAACTTAGGAAAAATAATGCAAAACTTGGCCTTAAAACATATAAGCCTGTAATTTTTTGTGCTGATTAGTCAATTTGATGTAAATTTATTCACATTCAACATTTAGATTTGCATATGCGCTTCCATGTGGGACCTTTTTTAATTTTTAAACCAGTAGCAAAAGAACTGAAGTATATAAATTTTTGTACATGTATACTTTTCTGTTGATTACTCTGTGTGATCTTGAGTTATTAGTATACCAAATAAAATTTTTATATGCGTTTCTGCGTAGGGCAGTTCATCAAATTTGAAAATAAAAACAACCACTGAACGTGGACTTCTCATATTTACATGCATAAAAATTTTCATGTTGATTAGTTTATTTAAACAAACGTTATTTATATTTAAAATAAAATTGGCATATGCAATTCTGTATCAGAACTATCATTAAAACTTAAGCGAACTAATGCAAAACTTGGCCTTAAAACTCATAGGCATGTAGTTTTTTTGTGTTGATTAGTCGATTTTATCTACATTTATTCAAATTCCACATTTAAATTTGCATATGCGCTTCCGTGTGGGACCTTTGTTAATTTTCAAACAAGTACCAAAAGAGCTGGAATATAGACACCTTGCACTGGAACTCCGTTTATACATGAAGTATGCAATAAACATAGCGAGTCACCATAATGGATAATTACCGTATCTCCTACCTATCTTTCGTAGTATGCAGATCAACCGATCGAAATTTCGCGCGCTTTCGAGGGTTGATCTGCATACTACAAAAGATAAGTAGGAAATACGGTAATTTCCATTATGGTGACTCGCTATGTTTATTGCATACTTCATGTATAAACCGAGTTCCAGTGCAAGGTGCCTATAGCAATATTTGTACATGTAAATTTTCTTGTTGACTAGTCTGTGTGATCTAAAGTTATTAGCATACCAAATCAAATTTGTATATGCACTTCTGTGTAGGACTAATTGATCAAATCTGATAATAAAAACAAACACTGAACGCAGAATTTTCATATTTAGATGTATGAAATTTTTCATGTTGATTAGTTTATTTGAACAAAAGGTATTTAAATTTAAAATAAAATTTGCATATTCAATTTTGTGTGGGAGTTTAAAATTCGTCTGAAACTCTGTATGCTATTCGTTATTAACATTTAAATCAAAGTTTTTGCAATACTAAGGTCCTGAAATTTATAAGCATATAAATTTTCTTGTTGATTAAACTCAACGGCACTGTAGAAGCCACAGAACGGTCGCGACAGCCGCCGCGCAGAATAATTATAAAAAAATAGAAAAAAATAACGGAAATGCCCATTGTTTTGATTTAATTTTATTACGCGGCCTGAAGTTGGTGAAAAATACAACTAGAGTGACATTGAATGTTTTGAATTTCGTTTTAATTTAAACATAGCGAAATGAATCAGTTTATTTTGTGATTTACATAAGATGGGCCAAAGTTTTATACATCTAGTATTTATTCTATATAAAGATAATTATAAAAAAACAGGTAAAAACATATGTTATGACAGAAAGTAATTCGTTCATGCTTTTTTAATGTCTTTCTGCACGATAAATGATGTTTTCAGATATAAATTGGTATATTTTTATTTTTATTTTTTATTTTAACAATTTCATGTATTTGGAAATGGATTTGAAATGAACTGCTGGCATTCATCCAACAGCATTCAGTGTTTAAGTATTGTCGCTTCCTGGTGACATTCCAGTTTAGTTCTTTATAACTTACGGATATTAATATAGCAAATAAAATTTGCATATTATACACTTCTGGGTGGCACCAACGTTTTAAATTAAATAAAAAACACCATAAGTGAACTCGGGCTTATTAAATTTATATGCATACTAATTTTTGTGACGATTCCTCAAATAGATCCAAAGTTATTTGCAATCCAAATAAAATTTGAATAATATCTGTTTTCTGTTCAACACCTGTTGTATAATTGCAAAATAAACGCTTTTATGAATCTTATGATGGTTGTTTTTTTTATTTATCTTTAATTTACTTTTAATTTCGTGATTATTTGTTTGTTTTTTGTTGGAATAATAATAAACAACAGTTGTAATTCCTATTGTAAGGCAAGTTGCAAGTATTGACAATAGATCCTATTGTAAGGCAAGTTGCAAGTATCCACAATAAATCCTATTGTAAGGCAAGTTGCAAGTATCAACAATAGATTCTATTGTAAGGCAAGTTGCAAGTATCGACAATAGATTTTTATTGTAAGGCAAGTTGCAAGTATGGACAATAAATTCTATTGTACGGTAAGTTGCAAGTATCGACAATAGATTCTATTGTAAGGCAAGTTGCAAGTATGGATAATAGATTCTATTGTAAGGCAAGTTGCAAGTATCGACAATAGATTCTATTGTAAGGCAAGTTGCAAGTATGGACAATAGATTCTATTGTAAGGCAAGTTGCAAGTATCGACAATAAATTCAATTGTAAGGCAAGTTGCAAGTATCGACAATAGATTCTATTGTAGAGCAAGTTGCAAGTATCGACAATAGATTCTATTGTAAGGCAAGTTGCAAGTATCGACAATAGATTCTATTGTAACGCAAGTTGCAAGTATCGACAATTGATTCTATTGTAAAGCAAGTTGCAAGTTTCGACAATAGATTTTATTGTAAGGCAAGTTGCAAGTATCGACAATAGATTATATTGTAAAGGCAAGTTGCAAGTATGTATTTTGCAACTTGGCTTACAATAAGATCTATTGTAGTTATTTGCAACATGGTGTACAATAGATACTATTTTTAAAAATTGCATAATGCAACTTTAATATCTTCCCGACGTTAGTGCTGAGTAACATCGTATCCTGTTTTATTTAAAATAAAATAAACTTTTATTAAAAAAAGAAAACAAAATGTCGTTTTCTTTGAGAGCATTTCGTAATTTACATAATTTTATACGCATTGATTTATGTTTCGAGTACCTAATCACTTAATTTTTTAAAGGGTCATATTTCCTGAACGACTATATTTTGACGATGATCTACGAGTTAATAAAGGCAGTATGGTTTTCACAAAAATTTCGGTTCATGGAACTTAACAAAACGGGAGTTCCACCGCGCACTAGCATAAACAATTATAATCAGTAAATTACCTTAGCTCATTCTGCAGTTTACACAAAAAATCAATAGGCACCTTGCACTGGAACTCGGTTTATACATGAAGTATGCAATATACATAAGCGTCACCATAATGGATAATTACCGTATTTCCTACTTATCTTTCGTTGTATGCAGATCAACCGATCGAAAGCGCACGAAATTTCAGTCGATCCGTTCCATCAACCGATCGGTTGATCTGCATACTACGAAAGATAAGTAGGAGATACGGTGATTATCGATTATGGTGACGCTTAGGTATATTGCATACTTCATGTATAAACTAAGTTCCAGTGCAAGGTATAATTATTACATGGTAGATACAAAAAAACAGTTGACACAAAAAACATTTGGCATGTTTCTGTACAATTTTTTTTGTTCAGTTATAGTCTATCTTTACACATACAACAGTTGTAATTTTGTTTTCAAATTTTTCTACCAAAAAACATTAGTACCATAAAATTTTTTTTAAGACTCACAAAAAATTGTTTAATTTGCTTTTACGTAAAATTTACAATCTGAGTTTTTTCCTAAATTTAATTTTTGTTTCGACACTCGGGAATAAAATTAACATGGTAATTTCGTAATTTTTTTATAGTTTGAATTTTTTAAAGGTGCAGTCTCCTAATTTGACTAAAAACCCGATACTTGTTATTTTTTACCAACGTTGGTGTGATGACTTTTAAAACACCTCCTCCTGTTTGCATCGGTTTCTAAATTGGGTTATTTATTTAAAAATGAACGGCAATATCCAGACGACGGTACCTTTAAGGGGGCTTGTTTAAATAAAATTTGTGACCAATTTCAGGATCACATGAATGTAAGTGAAGGTGTGGCTGATTATGACCACATTGAAAGGTTTTTGCTGGGACATCGCTAAGAAATTTATGGCGCTATTGTTGATTCAATTGTGACAATAAACGGTTTAAAACTTAATTACACACACACACAACAAATTTGATTGTACAGTTTTCAGGTTTACATATTAGCAAAGCAAATAGTGATAATAAAAAATTTGTGATTTTTTTTATAAAAACATTTATTATCTTTTATAATCTTTTTTTTTTTTGTAAACTTGTATTAGATTTTATTAAAAAATTTGAATGCTTTGAAACCACAGTTTGGGGATTTTTTTAGCTTTTTTCCAGATTGAAACTAAAATGTTTATTTCACTTAACGTAGAGTTTATTTATTTTTTCTGGAAAGAAAACTATTCTCTAGGTTTGGAACATAAATAAATTGGTTAAAAATTTAGCAATTCCTAAAATCTGAAAATTCCTATAAAAAAACCTAAATAAGAAGGGTGCTAAAATTTCTAAAATCCTGAAAAAGAAAGAGAATCTGAAAAAGGCCAAATCTAAAAAGTAAATTCTAAAATAAAAAAATTCCTAAAGTCTGAAATAGAAGAAACCTAAAAATCGGGGTAAATTCTGAAATTGTGCAAAACCTGAAAACTGTACAATCAAATTTGGTGTGTGTGTGTAATTAAGTTTTAAACCGATTATTTCAAAATTTAACTTTGTTGGGACAAAAAGTGTAAGAGGGGGCTGTGACAATAAACGGTTTAAAACTTAATTACACACACACACACCGAATTTGATTGTACAGTTTTCAGGTTTACATTTTAGCAAAGCAAAAGAAAAAGTTCAATAGTGATAATAAAAAATAATTAACATAACAGTGATTGATTTTGCATAGTAATACAGTATTCTACATTTAAATTTTGAATTGCTTTCGTTTTGGGAGTTTTTTGTATTTATTACACTTAAGTAAACATTACTGTTTGGTCCAACTTTATTTTCAAATTGTTGTGATAGTTGTGTATCTGTAGACTGGCAATTGGTCGGGTGTAGTTCCGGTAATAAAAGTTCTTTTTGTTTTGTACTTTGTTTTTGCACCGTATGACGTATGGTATTTCTGTACATTTATTATCAAACTACACATTCTGGGAGAACTTGTAGCCTCTTTAGACAGAACGCAATACGTTACACAATATTGTAAAATTTATCAAACGCACATCGTTTTGTTTTTTGTTTACAAGAATTTTGTACAAATTTAAGCACTTTGCAAAACTGTTTAACTATTAAATGTTTTTATTGGTAGTTGGAAAGTACCGTGTTGGAGTATTGAAACTTTTTTTGTTAGTTAAGTTCGTTATATTTATTTTATTTTAACTAATAATACTTTAATCCTAATTTAAAACATTATAATAAAATTAAAAAAACCCTCCGACAGACTAAATTCTTTTTTACAGATAAATTAGTTTTGCAAATTTAGTAATTATTTTATTCAAATCCGCACAAAATTCTGCAATCGTTTTTTTTTTGTTTTGTATGGTTTTAACATTTAAAATGTTGTAATACAATGATTATATTTGTTTGATCAGAATTTATTTGATATTTGCACCTAAAAAATATTTTCAATCTACTAATATCTGCAAATTTAAAATGTTTTAATCTATTGATTTGTATCATAAATTGTCACAATTAAATGACCTTTCAATCAAGTTTCACAATAGAGTTGAGAAAACAAACGAGTTAATCCAAAACAATAGACAAAGGGGAATAAGAAAGGAGGCTGATTTTCCCAGGTAGGTTCCGAGGTTGCGCGGCTATTGGAGGTAATTTCATTCTTGCGTGGTAGAGAGAAAAGCGGAGGTAAGTTCCAGGGTTTTTTCGGCGGAGGTAAGTTCCTCCACCCAAAAATTCATTGAAATCGAAGACAAAAAACTTGACTCTGCATAAAAAATTTTTTGTTGAAGCTATATAGCCACAAGTTCTTCCATTTTTTTGATAGTAAAATTTCTAGACAGAACATAAAAAGCAGGCACTTAATTATTATACTGTGCTCTGTTTTTTTATATCCACATAAGCAAGTTATCCCACGACAAAGTAATTACCAGAACTGAGCTTTATAGGCGACTATGAAACGCTCTATAACAGCTTATGTGAACAGCCTGTGATTTTAAGCTGAATAAGTTGAAGCTAAAAATAACTATTACTAACTTATACATAACCACTATCTCAAATAGTGCAAACAAATGTGAACTCAATGCTTGCCAGTGATTTCAAAACAACACTTAAGCAAACAAAAAAAAAAGTACACACTGCTGCACATTGGAATCCACTTAAAGTCAGGAATACAATAGGAATTAAAATGAATCGACCTAAGCTCCTTGTCCCCAGCAGGTTCCAGTTGGCGTTTCATGAAACCTACCTTTAAAATAAAAAGTTCATACCCTCAATAATTTATTTGGTCCTTTGATGTCCCCATACATTTATTACAAGAAGGTCAGTCAGATTTGTCTGTTGAAATTTTTTTCGAAATCCAAATAGTTGGAAGCGAAGTTTATCAAAGTTAAAAAAATACCTTATTTTCGCAATTACTTTGGTAATACGTAATACCAAACTTTAGTTTGTAGCAGTACAAAAATTGTGTAAAAAATAACTTGAGAACAATAAAATCAATTTTTACAAAACTTATATCAGCCGGAAGTGAAGAGTCTATCTACAGAGACAGACTGATAAAAAATTTTTATCAAAAACATTCGCTAATATTAGCCGGGTCCATATAAAAACCCATGGACAACTTCCCTATAGGCCAAAATCCCCATAAATGCTACAAAATCCCCATAAGGTGGTGTAAATTCCTCATAAATATAATGAATTTGCAATATTTCCTATAAATTTTGACACTTGGAAAATACAACAAAATTTTATCATGATAAAATTTAGCTTGATTTTAGGGCTTTACTTAGGCTTAGGAAAAATCTAAAACATTTTTAATGCTTTTATGATTAAAACTTAGTTTTTGAAACACATTTTAGTTTGCAAACGCATTTCTGATTGTTATGGGGAATTTCGCCATACTTTTATGGGAATTTTGCACGTCATACTTTTATGGGGATTTTGCACGTCACCTACATAACATAGTGAGTATCGGTTCGGACTTTTTTTACACCATATAATTCAAAAACGGCGTGATCACTTTTTATATTTGTTTTTTATTGTTATACAATTTTAAAAATATTTTTTTATTTAATACTAATAGAAAAAAATTTTGATTTACAGTTTTACATGTATTTTTGACTTAAAATAAACATTGACAATAAAACCAAAAAAAAACCACTATAATAGCGTGTAAACAAATCAGTACCACAGGTATGATAAAATAGTATTTTTGAAACTCATAATAATTTTATTTTATTTTTTAAATAATACGCATTTAGTCAGTTAAATTTTAGTTCTAAACACCAAATCATTTTAAACCCATTTTTTTACACAAAAAATACAGTTTGAAACAGAAATTTTAACCTTTGTGGTTCTGATTTTTGAGTATAGCAATAAAATTTTTAACATTAATCCAAATCTTATTTGTTGAAATCTTCAAAACTTCATTATGTATTAATACACTTGTTTCATGAATTTACATTCACTTCTTAAAAAAAGACAACCAAAATACCCAAATTTATAATTTCTCAAAAACATACAAAAATCTGGGCAGAAAAATTAATTAACTATTTCTATAGCATTAAAAACTCATAAAAAGACTTAATATTGTAAAAAACAAACAAAATATATTTGAAGCTTCATGACCAAAGGTGAGAAAGGGGGGGGGGGCAGGGTGGGGTCCACCCTCCCCCTAGCCTCGAAGTTTGGGGTTCGCCCCCCTAGACCAAAATCTAGGGCCCCCTCCCCCCAAATTTCCGAATTTTTTTACCCCTGACCCCCTCTAGAATTTGAAATCTGACCCCCCCTCAAGAAATTTTTAGGTACTTTTTTTATACTAAATTTTCTTCCAAAAACGTGAATTTTTATCACATATTCATGCTTTTACACTTTTTTTATACCAGAATATCGCTTTTTATTCAATAAAATGTAGTATTATTTTATAAAAAGAACAATTATTAAAGTTATTATGGTTTAAAACTGTTTTGCTTTGGACACCGGACCCCACCTGACCCCCCTCTAGATTTCAAAATTTCGCACCTTGGGTCCACTCCCTCTAAAAAGCTAGGAGGGTCCGGACCCCCCTGGGACCCCCCTACTAAAATTCAAAATTCGATTTACCTCGGGTAACCACCCCCCCCCTAGCTTCCCCGACCGTTCTCACCTATGGTCATGACCATAAACAGCACCACATATTAGCACCAAATATTACCAAACACTATCAGACTACTTCAGAAAACAATGCCAGGAAATAATTCAGAAAATAACAAAAAGTCACATGTTATTAACATGTATGTATAGTTTATTATTTTAAACTGCTTTGTGTGTATTATTCTTCGTCTTTATCATGTTCCCAATCCTAAAATATAAAAATTCTTTAAATTTTTTAAACCAAAGGCAGTTTTTAGTAAAAGTGGGAAGGAATGGGGGAGTTGGCGGAGGGGGATGGTTATACCATCAAAAAATCCCAAAACTGCCAACATCCCTTTTCTCAAAAAAAATTTAGGGGTACCCAAACCCACTTCAAAAATTTAAAGTACCTAGTATTAAAAATGCTAAAAGCGGAGTTTAAAATCAGCCGCCCAATGCGGCTAAAATTTTTTTCGAACTTTTCTAGACATCGGGACGGGAAGCTTGCCCATCTATGGCAGGATTCTTATCACCTACACCTTCTTTAAGATTTGGCGCTCTCAGAACTAAAAACGCTTAAAATGGGTGTTATGGAATATCCCAAAAAAGTTTTTAACATTTTTCCGAGTATACCCATTAACCAAATCCGGGACGCTGGTTTTTAGGCATAATTTTAGCTTTAAATTAGTGATTACACACACATGGTTGTTTTTTTAAGAGGTTTGTTCAGTTTTTATGTACCATTACAAAATTAATGTAATGAAAATCAGGCATTTTTTTCAAGTAGATTTTAAAAGTCACCGCAGTGCTAAAAATTTCAAAAATTTTCTGATTTTTTGTAATTTTCTTAAATGAAAAATAAGAAATGTAAAGTGAAAACAACTTACATCATCCATTAGATTTATTTGTTTGGCTTGAGCCATATCCCCCTCTGTTTCTCCTGCAGCTTCCAAAATAAAGCTAGGAATCTCCTGCTGGGCATCCCGCAATATCTAAATATTATGAAAAATTCTTGCAAACAAAACAGGTTATGTAACAAAAAAATATTTTATACGTAAAAAATATTGAGGTTTAGGACTAGTATTTAATATTACAGGATTGCGATGTATTACGCATAGGTATGAGATGTGAAACCAAAATGGGACAGTCCTAATTATTGCAGAATAGATCACACTACAAAATACTGATGACTTCAGATTACAAATAAAACAGTAAAAGCTTCAAATTTTGAATCATAGATTATCATTTAAATAAAAAACCATATCGGAAACATAGAACATTAAGTGAGTGTTTAAGACTAATTTTGTTGAATAGCTGATCAAATTTAAATTAACTATAGAATAGCATAAGTGAGTGTTTAAGACTAATTTTGTTAAATAGCTGATCAAATTTAAATTAACTATAGAATAACAAACGCAATTTTCACGACATTTTTGACATTGATTTGAATTTAAGACGTTCTTATCGGTTTGTTAGACAACTGACTTAATACAGACTTTTAACCACTTCGTATATAAAAATGATTGATCAAGTTAACATGCAATATTAAAAAAGCAGGTTTAACATAAATTACGGAGAAAAAACAAAGACACCAAACCGTATTTTAGTGAAAAGTTACAAAAAATAAACAACTCCACTGAAAATTAACAAACCAACAGTAAAAATAATGTTCTAAATACCTACTATAAAAAAACCTTAGCTTACTATAAAATTTGATAGGAATATAAATATAAATATGAATAAAAACTAAATTTACTAAATTATAAAAACAAACTCACCAGATAAAATCATTTACCAGATAAAATCCATAAAAATATAAAGAAACGAAACAAGCCGATTAACATTAAAAAACTAGGCCACCCTCCTCTACATGCTATTATTTTATTTATTTATGATTCGCATAGTGCAAGAAACAGCTAAAGCCTTTAAAAATAAGCTGACCCTTTGTTAGCAAAATATTATACTATGCGGTACTATTATACTTTTTGTGGATGTAATTGCTAAAATGTTTGTTGCATGGTAAAAGTTAACCCGAGCAACAAAGATGCAAGCAGAATAAAATGAAAAAAAGGAGAAAACTCACAGTGATGAGACCTTTTGCCAGTTCCCTATCCGCTTCTGGATCGAAGAAAGAAGTGGCTTTCCCAGGGTTTCCCACTCTTCCGGTACGACCAATTCGATGCACATAATCGTTAATACATTGCGGGAGATCGTAATTGATCACCTAAATCAAAGTCTAAGTACACAGTAACTATATTTCTTCAGTTTTAGCTGTTAAAATAAAGAATCTACAGAAACTATCATTAGAAAAATTAAAATTTTGCATAGCTACTATTCTAATTTCAGCTTAACACACGATCATACTTGCAGCAACTATTCGATCACAGTTGGCATCAACATCTTAGCATGAAATTCCGAACTAAAATAGCAACGATTGTGTGTTACACAAGAATACATAACAAAAATGTAAATGTGAATATCTTTTCTATTCCTGCATCGCTTAAATATAAACTAAATCCATCGGGTGGAGAAATACGCACCTTTTGGGTATTAAATACCTAATGATTCGGCATGTAATTTTTTTTATCACAGAAATTTCATTACCAATATATCATCTAAAACATATATATTTAGCTTAATAACAGTTGCAATGAATATTATGTATTGTAAAAGTCCCAATGGCTCCCTTAGTACTACGGGAGTTAACCTTCTTTTGATTTTACCCGTAACATTAAAGGAGCACTGTCACAAATCAAATTCCTATATCGCCCGAAACGGACTGCTCCTTTAATACCAAACCTACCTAACTCAAATTCGGGATTTGCAGTGCTCCACTACAAGGCTACAACATTTTTAAATTTCAGCTGAATCGGTTCACTATTAAAGGAGCAGTGCGGTTCGGGCGTTATAGGAATTTGATTTGTGACAGTGCTCCTTTAATACACGTGATACAATTTTCGACAAGGAATATATCACATCTATTTGTAAAACACAATTCAAATTAATTTTATTTTGTCATTTAGAGGTTTTATACTGTATATTATTACATGGAGGAAAATTGATACAGCTTTTGGGTGGACTAAGGAGGGATATGAACAGCGATTTCCATTTAAAATGGGGAGATTGGGATTTCTATTCAAACTCAAATCCCCGGGGTAGGCTCAATTTCTACCATGGGGAGATTGGGATTTCTACTCAAACTGAAATTGCCGGGGTAGGCTCAATTTCTTCTACCTCCCCTTTTACTTGCCAGTTTTCATTATAAAAACTCAATACTCATTGACACCAAAAGAAATAAATTATTAAAAAGTGCTTCATTCTTTTAAATTGTCTATATCAAATTAATAAGAAATTGCAAAAAAAGCAACAAATAAACACAAAACTCAATGAATAATAAATTAAATTTTCTTTCATCATTTTTATAAAATGAAAGACAAAATAATGAATGACATTTTAATTAATTTGTTTAGATTATTTTATTGTATACAGAATCATATTAATATTTTAATAATATTTTTAAAATTACACGAAACACAATAAAACTAAAAGTCTGTACAAAAATGATGTGGACTATAAAAAATTTCAGGTAAGCATATCTTGCTAACGGTGCGGTCGATGTATACAAAACATAAGTGTATGCCATTCAAAGTTAGTTATACATTAATAGTTATACATTAATCTATGGTCTAAATCAGCCTTTTTGTTGATAAAATATGTTTACCTAAAATTATTTTAGTCCAAACCATTTTTATACAAACCTTAGAACACCATTGCTTGACGACAGCAACGTTAGCAAGATATGCTTACCTGAAATTTTTTATAGTCCACAGCAATACGTAACTCAACGAAGTACAGTACTACAT